>MU746096.1:57757-81517 GCA_026770625.1 Nicotiana glauca
GCCCTTTATCTCCCTTATATACTAAGAGAGGCTTTCCTAAGTTGTTAGAGACAAACTACCAAGAATATTCTATCAATGTCCCCTAATGGGCCTACACCGTTACAAGGGTCATTCTTCTGTTTTATAATAAGGTCATTTCTTTTGGGACATTGGGTCGAAGAGGCCTGATCGTTTGTCGTATTCGTCGTAGGTCGTGGTTGGTCAAATTCGGACATATACACTATCCTCATTCTAACTGCCCAGCTAACAGCTCAAATAATCAGTCATTTCACATTAGCTAATTATGTAACTAATTCTCATCAGCCAATGACTAATATGACCTTATTTATATGCAAAGACAAGTATACCCTCTTATTAACTGCCCTGTAACAGTGGAAGGGAGAATTACTAGGCCGATTACTCAGGCTTCATCTTAGAAAATGACATATAGTGATATAGACACATATTGAATTTGCTTAGACCAAAGCCGCGAGCTTGTGCCACCCCGTTGCCCAAAAGATATCTGGAAAAGAATGGTGTGGAACAGTGGGAGGAATACTGGGCAGCGACAATGATGAAGCTTCCGGCCAACTCTAGGC
Organism: Nicotiana glauca; assembly: GCA_026770625.1. NCBI lineage: Eukaryota > Viridiplantae > Streptophyta > Magnoliopsida > Solanales > Solanaceae > Nicotiana > Nicotiana glauca. The sequence continues at coordinate 58,336 of MU746096.1, forward strand.
AAAGGATCTGTTTATATATATCCCACCTTACCCACCATAAACACAGAAAGAAGAAAAGGAAGAGACCTATACATTGAGGATTTAAGAGCCAAATTAAGGTTTAAGGATGGCAAGGGCGCAAATAGGGTATAAACAAATATTTTTGCATTCTCCCGTAGAAGGATCTCGGGGTTCTCAGTGGGTGAGACACCCTCGATCACTTTTCAAGAAGTAAGATCAAGAGTTTCTTGATCGCCTGGAGTGAAGGTGAGCTGAGATAAATATTAATGTACATTCTCTCATTGTATTGATGAAGCAACTTCTCAAAAATGAACATCAATTAGGAGGGGGAAGATCTAAGTGGATATGTTACAGACACGACCACATGGATATATATATTGATTAAATACAATGAGTTCTTTGCATTTCCTTCTGTGAGTTATTGTGCAAAAGCTCGCTGGATTACCAAAGTAATCTGGTTCCTTGCCTATCTCATCTGCGAAAGCAAATGATAATTGTGTGTGAGAAATCTTAGCAAAAAGAGATGATCGTTTTGTCTTATTATATGCTTGGAAATCAATTGATTGCTTATAAAACCATATTATGAAATGCTAGAGTCTTAGATAAGCTGATATTCTCAAGAAAAATTTGCACATTTATTCATGTAATTTAATTATATAGTCTGAATTTTGGATTAATATTCCAGGTAGAGTCAGTAAATTAATATACAAATAATTCAAGCATGGAAGATAAAAATTACCAGAATTTCTCAAGGTGATAAGACGAGAGCTCCATGAAACGTTAAAGCTTGGAATTTTAAGGGTCCTTCCCGGAGAGAAACAGCTATGTACATCCTAATAAGGAAGTACAATGGGAAAGAGAAAAACAAAATTATATTGCTGCTGCAGTTAGCGGTTTAATTGAGTGAACAAACAGATAAAAAGAATCACAGCGCAGAGATTACCATGTTTGAACAGAAGTCATGCATTTGCATCCTTTGATGGGGAATCAATTGATTGCCTAAGTCTCCGCAGATGTTCAGCTATCTCAGTCAAGAGTTTGGTTCCTTCACCATCCCTCTGTAATGTCATAGCTGCATGTTTTAAGAAGCCGCTCTCTGCTTCAATGGCTCTCAATCTCTCTCTAATTACTGACACTTCTCTTGTAAGAGTTACTTTATTTTCATTTCCTACCAGCATGAAAAAAAAAAATATCTGCACTTGGACAAAAAGGATAGAAAAAGGAGGTAAGAAAATAAAACAAGATTCATTTATTTACCTTTTCCTTGCGATCCATGCTTAACCTCGTTTGTTTCTAAAACATGAGATCCTTCATCCTTAGATGTTTTAATTTTCTCCTCAAGATTTGTCAACAAACCCATGAGATACGATCTCTCGTTCTCAAAATCAAGATGTGATTCATCCACATTTTCCCCTGCATATTCACCAGAACATCCAAAAGAGCGCTCATTTACTCCATGTTGATCTCCTTCATCAGGACTCACACACGCTGATCTTTCGCTAACGGATGACAAAGAATGAGAATTCCACTCTTGATAATCTTCATCAGCATCAACTTCACAGACCTCACTACCTACTTTCTTGATATGGCCATATCTTTCCCTATATGTCTCAAGTTCAGCTTCTAAGACCTTTATCTCTTCTTCTCTCTTCAAAAGCATGTCTTTCATGACCTGCAGCGCCTCTTGATCATATTCCGCCTGCTCTTCCATCATTCTTTGGTACTGCAACGCCTCCATTTGGACAGCGGCTTTCTCTGCTTGTAAGCGAGTTATCATGGCCATGGCATTGTTTGCTGCAACAGCAGCAGCACTTCTTTCTTCGTCAAGTTCCATGTAAAGGGCCATGAGAGACTTGTGGTCCAAACGAACTTGTCTCTTCAAGTGATGCAGGATGTCATCGTCAGATTCATTTACTGCACTCGCATCATTAGTTTCTGAAATTAATTCACTCTTAATATCCATACTCAATTTTCTAGACCTGTGTGACCACCTAGGGCTAGCATGAGCTGAGTCTGACAATGGGATACCAAAGAATTTGTTTCTTATAAAATTTGGCGTTTTCAAGGCATCATCATTTATCTCCTCCGAATCTGGTATTAGTGGTACAGCAGCAGCTTTAATATCCTCTCTACCTGCATGAAGGAAAGAACATATTCTTACTCTTAAGTGTAGTTAGGAAAATAGAAATATACACCATCTATAACTTGAGGAATTAAAAGTGTAGTTAGGACAATAGAAAAGAGTTGGTGATATTAAAATGGACAGTGCAGATATTTCTGTTGATGCTGAATCATTTCTTGCAGCAGAAAAAGCTTTCTAAAGCTCAATTCTAACCTACTATTCCCCTGCTAACATTGTTTACTGATTTTATACAAATATCTATTGAGAAAAGAAAACTAGCATTTCTAGAAAAACAAAAGCAACTATATGACTCTTCCCATCATATATCCTATTGATGAATAAAGTTATGAATTGTTATGATTCATATATCGTAACAGTTGCAAAATCAAGTACAACAACAAGAAGAAACACGAAGGGAAAGAAATTGCTAGCAAAGGTACGTACCTCCATTAGGGAGACCCTCATCATCAGGAAGGTCCAAATCATTATCTGAGATGAACTTAACCTCTGTGTACTGAGTATGAGGCAATTCTAAATGGCGCGCTTCCTCATTTCTCCATGTTGTCAAGGGAGATCTTGGAGATGGAGCAGGAGCTTGAGAATAAGGATTTCCCTTCATTGATGCATTCCTGGAATACTTTGATTTTGTCTTCAGAGGCTCCCCACAGCAAGAACACCTAACGATTCCGCCCTTTTCAATTTGGATGACCTCATCTTCCTTCTTCCCTGAATTTGTATCTACTTTCTTCTCATCCTCCATAAAGCAATCAATATCCTTGTGCAAGATACCAACTAGTGACTTGTACCTATCGCAATCAGCATCTTTCTCTGTTGCAAATGACAGAAGGCAGCCGTCGCACATGTTCCTAATATCAGACAGCTTCTTGTGGACATGACAATAAGCAAGGGAAGAAATGTCCTTCTTGTGAACTTCACAAATGGATTCATTGTAATAAAAGTTTGCATTCCTGTGAACGAGAATGTGATCGATCCTCGTGCAAAGCAAGCAGGAGACTTTCAGGTCGAAGAACTTGGCGAATTCATTAGAGAAAAAAGCAAGAAACCCCTCAATGAAAAGCAGAATGATCATCACCCATTCAAGAACTGCATATATGAAGAAGAATGCAAATTTCCCTGTCTTTTGTTCAACATAACACTTGAAAGATCCTGAAGCCATTCCTTTTCTAAAATTTTCAAGAAAGAATTCAGAATGGTGGGTTGTTTGTTGAGCACAAAAGATGAAGAAATGGACGTGGGATCAAAATGGAAGGGAAGAAATGAGAAAGATCATGACCATGGTAGGAAAAGTGAAACCAGGATCATGACCTCTTTCTCTCTCCTGAATGTATCTTTCTTTGATTATGGAGGAATTATGACAGTTTGCCTAGTTCAAAAGTGTCCAAAATATTGGATGGTGCTCTTCATTTTCCGTTATATGTAGTCAATGGTCACTCTTTTTTTTCTTTCACAAGTACGAGAGTACTTAGCGCTTTATTTACCTGAATTAATGGTCCTCCATTGTGATGTGATTCTCTTCAAACAATGCACCATGTCTTCTTTGATTCCAAAAATCTAAAAGACTTAATTAGTACGAGAAATTAATCTATTATCTTTTCATTTACTCTTACCTGATTATTTTTCTACGTTTAAAATAATCTATTACTCCTATCATTCGAATTACCATTATCGAATAGAATGGATTAAAAAGAGATAAAATTAAAAAGGAAGTCGTAGGAGTCGATTGAGTAAAACAAAAATACTAATACTCGTACCGAGCAAATGAATGCCAGAGATGTGACTTGTACATATGTTTTTATCATTTACTCATAAGTTATATGTTCTCACTTAAAAATAGTTAAAAGTTCAAATATTTAATTTGATACAAATATTTATAGAAATATATGTGACACACTTCAAATTTTAAAAAAAGAATGACATGTTTATTTATTTATTTTTCTTTTGCAAACTTTTTAATCTTAGCATTATCTTTATTTAGGCATGAAATGAGAGGGAGGGAGTAGGTATTTTCCACCGGGGGTGTTCGTGGTTCGGTTTGGATCGATTTTTCCCTTAAAAGAAACCAAACCAAGTAAGTCGATTTTTCAAATATTAGAACCAAATCAAACCAATTAAGTCGGTTTTTTCTCAATTCGGTTTATGTAGGTTTTTCGATTTTTTCGGTTATTTATCGATTTTTTCTTAAATATAATACATACACTACCAAATACATATTTCGGCAACCACATTTTCAACGTAACACTATCAAATCAATTGCCCTTTAAGAAATCTATTATTTACCAAGATATATTAAAGATAATTAAATCAAATAGTGATGAATACTTTAATGACTCAATTAAAAATATATTATTTTTAACATGAAATAGATTCTTACACTTAACAAAAGAAAACTAGAATGTAAAGATAAAAAATTATATTAAAAATGCAAAACTATTAACATTTACCATTAAATTTTTGAAACATTGTATATATATATATATATATAGGTGTAATAATAAATTTGAAATAACTACTTCTATAATCGGTTTGGTTCGGTTTTTTCTGATTGAAACCAAAATCAAACCAAATTTGATCGATTTTTTAAATTCAAAACCAAAGTCAAACCAAATAAAAAAAATATCAATTTTTTTGATTGCTTTGGTTTAATTTTCGGTTTGATTCGATTTTTGAGATTTTTACTAACACCCCTATTTTCCACCAACTCACCGTTCCTATACTCGTCGGACAGGGCACGTCGAAATGTGACAAGAGCAAACATATATATATATGTGCAAGCACGACGGTGGACCCTGAAATCTGAATAGTGAGCAGGTCAATCCCTGACAATTGCCACGTCAGCTAATTGAAGTACCAAGTACCACTGCTACACCGCCATTCTGCGCCACCCAACCACACCGTGTTCCGCCGTAATCACCATGAGCACCGCCGAAGAACAAAACCTGAGTGCCGACGGCGCAGCTCATCTGGACACCATCTTCAAGCAGAAAAAGGCCCTTCGCTCCTTAGTTAAGAGAGATCTCAAGTCCCTGGATCCTTCCCTTAGATCCCAACAAGGTACAACCAAAACACATACTCAAATGAGTTTTTTCTTTTTTCTTTTATGATATTTACTGTTGGACCTCTATGTGGATCATCAGATGAAGCAATACAAAGGATTGTGTTGGAGGCTCCATGGTTTAAGGCTTCTAAGAGATTGTGCGCGTACATAAGTTGTAGTGCTTTGCGGGAAGTTGATACATCCCAACTACTGTCTCACATTCTCCAGAAGCCATCCACAGGTTTGTATCTCAGAGGCAAACTTCACCGCACACAATCACAGCAAAAAGTTCAATCTTCACACTTGAGTTTATCTGTGGATGGTGAGGCTTTCTATAGCCAATCCGAATTGAGGTGTAGTAGTAGCTGTTGTTGTTGTAAGCATTAGAGAGTCAGCAAAATATTGGGGTTTGGGGTGGGGAGAGGATGTGGAAGTTTCTGATTCAATCTAATGAGGCTCATCTACCACATTTGGTCACTTTCTCATCTTGGCTTTGTTCATTTGTTTCAATATTACAAGCTAAATAAGTGGAGTTCTTTCTCCAAGAAAAAAGAAAAGAAGCCATATAAGTGAGTAGATTTCTGCTGTCATGTTTTCTGACTACTCATGTGGCAGATGCAATGTAACGGCAGCATCTCAGAAGCACCGGCCTCTCAGCTCGACTTATGCATATATAGTCAGATGATATTGATAAATATATATCTGTGAGCGTCGCCACGAAAAGGTAGTGAGTATAGCGGTAATTCACATCCACTAGCTTATATCCTGCCTGATTCTGTTGAAATACTAGGCAAACCTTAAGATAAGTACCGTAATCGACAGAGTATAGCTATATGCCTGTTAATGCCATTATTCAATATGTCCATTCTAATTTACTATTACCAAGTGTAAGGTACAAGGACTTTTCTCATGGTTGTTCTCATTTTCTTTACTGTTTCTCTATAGTGGTTCAATTCTTATAGAGCTTAATATTGACTTCTCATGTCATTATCGAATCAGAATCTGATTCGCAAATGAGGAAAAAGCTTTATGTTCCACGTGTGGAAGACAAGAACAGAAACATGCGAATGCTACACATCTCAAGCATTGAGGACATGATTGCAAATTCAATGAACATCTTGGAGCCAGCTCCAATAGATGCTGAAGGAAATGATAGGGAAGATGGTACATATACTTCTTGTCTCCTGATGGCAAATTTCTTTTTTATTTGTTAGCATTTGTTATTCAAGTGATACTCTAATGTAGAAGTTCAAATCATTCTAGCACTCTTTTGGTAATAACTGTATTTGGGAAATCCTTGATGTATGTGATCATAACTTTCCTAAAGTTCATGTCTTGAATAAATTGATATTTCCAGCACTCTAACCCTCACTGCACTGAAAACTTATTTTGTATTCTGTAGATTCTGTCATAGTGTGGTGAAAGGTTCTAGAGAATAACTTTACATTTCATGACCGTTAAACTTTCCAATTTCTTTGTTTCTGATAACAGTTAGGCGCTTACGTTGGATATTATGTCCATTCCTTTTAATATAAAGACTACAAATCAAACTAGTAAGTATCTAAAGGAATCTGTTTTGCCGGCAAATTCTCAATATTGAATGTTTTCTCTCGAAAAGTTATGGTTGCTGTAGGATATCATAATCATCAATGTTAAATATCTATGTAATCTGGGTTTGTGCTAGTGCCATGGAGCACTTGTCTGAAACATGCAAGATACAAACAGGAGAATAAAAGTGAAAGCATCATAGCTTTTCTATCATTTGGCCCTTTCAATCTTTGAAATTTTGCCTGCTTTAGATGGTGGAAGGCCTAAAAGATTATAAGTTTTACAAATGGAGAAGAGCAATAATAGCTTTTTGAGTTCTTGACTGAAGGATGACCTTATGCCTTCTTCAATGCTTAGACTACTTTTCTGCTATGCCTTCGTTTGAGTTTTGGGAGAAGTGCGAGTTGTTGCTTGAGGCCTTCATCAAAAGAACTCAGTTATGGACTGGCTATCATTTACATCTCTTATTCTGCAAATCTTTTTCATCACGTACTTATTTTTCTCCAATTTGGTTTCGTTGGTTTTAAAAGTGAAATAGGACTATGGATTTAGTGCTATTAATTGAAGAGATTTTCGTGTTGCAGTCTTGTTGGCGGATGAGCCTGTTGATTTGTTAATTTTACCTGGTAAGTACTTCCTAAATTTTCATCGTCAAACTTCTCGGATCCAAAACTTGAAACCAGATAATTTTGGAGTTGCATTTTGATTTCTGCTCTTTTTTTTTTTTTTTTGAAGGACTTGCTTTTGACAAAGCTGGAAGGCGGTTAGGCCGTGGTGGAGGGTAGGGATTTATATCTTTGACTCTTTACTTCATCTTCTTCAGAAGTGATAGGTTTAGCTGAGAAGTGCAACCTATGAAAAAGAAAATAAGAGAAGAGTCGTTATAAGTTTCTCCCTCTTCTACAATCCTAATATCCTCTTGTTGGTGATCCTTTCTTCCTATGGCTTGTGAAACAGTTATTACGATACCTTCTTGACAAGATATCAGGAACGTGCAAAGGAGCGACATTGGAAGCAACCTCTCAAGAGTATGTTTCTTCGTTGCTTCTCTCTAGGAATGCATGTGATAGTTCTGATTTGTTCACAACAGATGATTTTAACTGCTGCTCAGTGACTTTTTTCTTTGAATTGCAGTTGCGCTTTCTTACTCGGTGCAGATATTGGATGAGGGCACTATACCACTAACTCCAAATGATGTTCTTGTTGATGCACTTGTATCACCTTCTGGTCTGATCCCCATCAATCCAGCTGTACTGGAGATATTCCGTTGATAAAGATGCTCATCTAAAGACCCTCAGTCCTCAGGTCTACAGCTGCACCGAGTATAGGTGACACAAAATCCTCTTTCACTTAACTAATGGATCTGACTGTGAAGAAATCATTTACTTTTACTTCATCAAGAGTCGAGGGCAAGGATTAACAGGTTTGTTACATTGAGACCATTGCATCTAGAGAAAGTTCCTGATCTGTTGTATTCTACTGATATTGAGTTGACAAACCTGAAAAAAAAACTATGTTCCTGAATGTGTTGTATTCTACTAGTGTTAATTGTGTTAGAGGGCTCATATAACTAAAGCAATACCCGTTGGTTGGAAGTTAGTGTCACTCGTTCTCTACCTCCTTTTACCAAGACCTTTTACAGTAAGACTACTTGTGTGAACACATTCACATAATGAAGACTAGTTATATGAGACACATGCTAAATTCTTTCCTCTTGAATTGTGCCTTTATGAAGTGAAAAGGTTTAAGATCTTTAATTACACTTGTGGGATTTTTATATGTATCTTTGGCTTAAAGCAAAGAATATGGAATCTGTATCCAAAGGGTTCTGTGGTAAATCCTTTATTGGGAATAAACCCCGAAAAAATAATATTCACGGTATTAATGATAAAACACTAAGTTATGGTTAAATCAGCAAGAATAGAAATACAACAATAATGACACCAAGATTTTACGTGGAAACCCTTTTGAATAAGGGAAAAACCACGGCCAAGAAGAGCAACCGATATCACTATAGCGAGGAATTTTACATTGTGTAGTGACGAGTACAAATACTCCTAAGACCACTACACTCTCAAAAAAGGGACACTCTTTTGTATTTTTCCACCTCACTACAATATCTCTCACACTCTATTTTTCTTCAGACTATTTTCTTATAGTCTATGAAATACTTTGCTCTCTCTCACTTTGATGTATTGTCTAAGATTTTGGTGTGTAGAAATGAGAGTTGAAGCTCTCCTTTTATAGGCGGAGCCTCTCTCTTACGCCTACTACATTTAATATTTTCCTTCTGTAGCCTACCCTTTTTGACAATGTAGAAGAAAAATGTTTACTGCCAATTTTGAACAATCAAAAGAAAGAAAGTTTTCCTTAATTGAGACCCCACAGCCCTTGTTTTGAATTTACGGTTAAAATAATCGATAGTAGTGATTATGAGTTATGAGATTTGTGCAATAGTGGACTAGTTTTGAAATTCCATTTATCGGGTATATAATGTAGTCTAAACTTTGGGAGTCGAAATTCTTTCATAAGTTGTCACGACTTGAATTTTTCACCCTCGGGAGTCGTGATGGCACCTACTCGTAGAAGCTAGGCAAGTCACAAAACTTAAAAACCTTAACTCTTTCATTTTAGTCCTTATGGCTACTAGTAATAACATATGATGAACAATAAAATAATAGCGGAAGACTTAGACAAATATAATACCAAATCGATACAAAAAGCCAATATGTCTCTACCCAGAAACTGGTGTCACAACATTCGCGGACTAACTATGATTACTACATACTAGTGTATGAAAGGGGAAAGCATAGTCTATCTCGGATACAAGTGATACAGAACATAACAACAGATAGAAGAGACGTCGGGCATGTGGACGCCTGCAGGACTACCTCGGGATCTCTGTGGACTGAAGGCTGGCTCTCGAGCTACTGCTGATGTCCGGTACCTGGATCTGTGCAAAAGAGCACAGAGTGTAGTATCAGCACAACCGATCGCATGTGCTGGTAAGTGCCTGGCCTAACCCCGGCGAGGTAGTGACGAGGCTAGGACCAGAGTTCAGATGAACATGTGCAGTTGCATAGTATATGGCGGAAAAATAAACTGGAACAACCAATTAAGGCCGGGAAGGGGAACATGCTTCGGGGGATAACAGATAAAACAAAATCTCAAGAGAATTATAAGGAAACCAAAATTTAACTTTTAACAAGGATAAGGAAAACAAAGGCACATTTTACTTTCTTTTCACATCTTGTTACAGGCGTGCAACCCGATCACATTTCTTGTATCTCGTGGCAGACATGCCACCCGTTCCCATTTCATTACATCTCGTGGCAGGCAAGCCTCCCGTTCCTATTTTATTGTATCTCGTGGTAGGCGTACCACCCGATCCCATTTTATTTATCTTATGGTAGGTGTACCGCCTGATCCCATTTCATTTATATCTTATGGTACGCATACCATCCGATGTCATTTCATTATATCTTGTGGTAGGTGTATCACCCGATCCTATTTTATTATATCTTGTGGTAGGCGTACCACCAGATCCCATTTATAGTATTGTTGCGGCGTGCAACTCGATCTATATATAATATTATTGTGGCGTGCAACCCGATCCATATATAATATTTACAATTATAACGAGAGTCCCGACAAAGAATCAATAAGGTCTACACTAACCTGATGAGGGATTCGACATCATAAGAAAATACGTCCTGGCAAGGAAGAAACAACTATAACCAAACTCGTTCCAACATCTAACTACCTCAACTATAACTCAACTTGTTCCAACATCTAACTACTACAACTATAACTCAACTTGTTACAACATCCAACTACTTCAACTATAACCAAATTGTTCCGACACCTAACTACCTCAGCTATAACGATAACCCCTGCCCAACACAAAAGATCATCAACCTAAGCATCAGAAACATCAATTAAAAACACAATGCAAGGGGACCACAACTCAACAATATCCCGGTAAGGGGGCAACATAATGATCACTTCTCTTTCTCACTTTTACTTCACAATTTACTTCACAACTCGAGCCAATGCTCTAGAGGTTCAATTATCACTTATACTTTCACAATTGGTTCTACAACTGGAGCCAACGCTCCTCAAGGTTCATAGGTCACAATTCTTTCCACAAGTTTACACAACAAATAGAAGTACTCACCAAGGCATGAATAATACCACGAAGTCATGAAAATCGCAATATATGACTCACGGTCGTGCTTGACACCAATGTATAGATACTCGTCACCAAGCTTGTATGTCGTACTCAACAAGAAACAATTAGCAAATAAGACACAACTTCCAACCCCTCAAGTTAAGGTTAGACCAAACACTTACCTCAATGCTACGAACATAACTCAAGATGAAATTATAGCTTTACTCCTTGATTACACCACCAATTCGCACGTATCTAGTCACAAGTTACTTAATTACATCAATAAACGCTAAATGAATCAATTTGAATGCATGAAAATAAATTTTCCAAAGTTTTATCCCAAAAGTCGAAAATCGCTCCCGGGCCCAAGTGGTCAAAATCCGAGGTTCGAACCAAAACCTAGTTATCCATTTCTCCACGAACCCAAATATGTAATTTGTTTTGAAATCGGACCTCAAACCGAGGTCCAAATCCTCAATTTTCGAAAAACCTAGGTTCTACCCAAAATACCTAATTTTCCCCATGAAAATCATTGATTTGAAGTTAAAATCATGTTAAAAGATGTTAAGCATTTAAGGAAGTTAGTTAAAAATAACTTACAATTAATTTGGAGAAGAAGAAATTTTTGAAAAATCGCCTAAGTGTGTTTGTGTTTGAGAGAATATGAAAAATGGGACTTAAAAATCGTCTAAGTATAAAAGTTGCAGGTCTCTGATATGGGAATTGCGAACAGGGGTTCGCAATTGCGAACCCGACCTCTACTGATATGGGAAGCGCAAAACAGGGTTCGCATTTGCGAACCCTTTGACGTTTTCGGACCTTCGCATTTGAGAGACCAGTGTCGCATTTGCGACACATTGGCCGCATTTCCGATCCCTGGACATATGGAAAACTTCGCAATGGCGAAGTAAAATCTCGCATTTGCGAGGAGGGGGAAGACCTGGGCTGGTACGCATTTGCGACCATGCCCTCGCATTTGCGAGCCAAGCTTCGCAAATGCGAAGCCTGCAGGTCTGATCACACCAGCAAAATTTATGTAGTTTCCTAAGTTCCAAATGCATCGCGTGGCCTATCTAAAACTCAACCAAACCCTCTCGACTCCAAACCAAATACACACACAACCTTAAAAATATCCTACGGACTTATCTGTGAGATCAAATTGCCAGAATAACCTCAATAACAATGAATTAAACCTCAAAATCAAAGAATTTTCTCAAACATCATAAAATATTAACTCTTGCAATTTAGGTCCGAATCACGTCAAATGACATCCGTTTTTTTACCAAATTTCACAGGATCGTCTTAAATCATATATAAGACATGTACCGGGCGTCAGAACTAATATACGGGCCCGATACCATCATGTTCTAATCATATTTCATTTCAAAATACCTTAAACCATTTCAGAAATAATTTCTTTCAAAAATTCATTTCTCGGGCTTGGGACCTCGGAATTCAATTTCGGGCATTTGCCCAGGTCCCATATTTTCCTACGGACCCTCCGGTACCGTCAAATCACGAGTCTTAGTTTGTTTACTCAAAATGTTGATCGAAGTCAAATTAATTTATTTTATAGTCAAAACTTATCATTTTTTCAAATATTTTTCACATTTCGGCTTTCGGCTACGCGTCCAGACTGTGCACGCAAATTGAGCTGATGTTAAGAGAGGTTTTAATGCCTCGGAACATAAAATTTCATTTTAAAACAAGTGATGACCAGACCCACATTCTTCACATCTAAAACAATCGTTCGTCCTTGAACGGACAGAAGAAGGAAGTACGTGAGTCGGGAAAAAGATGGGGATAATGGCTCTGCATATCAGACTCGGGCTCCCAGGTCGATGCCTCAAGAGGCTGACCTCTCCATTGAACACGAACAGAAAGAAAACTCTTCGATCTCAACTGACGAATCTGTTGGTCTAGAATAGCTACCGGCTCTTCCTCATAAGACAAGTCCTTGTCCAACTGGACAATGCTTAAATCTAACACGTAAGATAGATCGACGTGATACTTCCGAAGCATGGATACGTGAAACACTGGATGCACGACTGATAAGCTCGGCGGCAATGCAAGTCTATAAGCAACCTCTCTCACTCGATCAAGAATCTCAAACGGACCAATGAACCTAGGTTAAGCTTGCCCTTCTTCCCAAATCTCATCACGCCCTTCATAGTCGACACTCGAAGCAATACCCGCTCACTAACCATGAAAGCCAAATCGCGAACCTTGCACTTGGTGTAACTCTTTTGCTTGGACTGAGATGTACGAAGCCTATCATGAATAATCCTGACCTTGTCCAAGGCATCTTGAACCAAATCTGTACCCAACAACCGAGCCTCTCCCAGCTCAAACCATCCAACCGGAGACTGGCACCGCCTACCATATAAAGCCTTATAAGGAGCCATCTAAATACTCGACTGGTAGCTGTTGTTGTAGGAGAACTATGCTAAAGGAAAAATTGATCCCATGAGCCTCCAATGTCAATGACACGGGTTCGAAGCATATCCTCCAAAATCTGAATAGCCCGCTCGGAATGCCCGTCCGTCTGGGGATGAAATGATGTGATCAACTCCAACTGTGTGCCCAACTCTCGCTGAACTACTCTCCAGAGCGCGAGGTAAACTGCGTACCTCGGTCCGAAATGATAGACACGGGCACACCATGAAGGTGAACAATCTTCCGGATATAGATCTCAGTTAACCTCTCAGAAGAATAGGAGACTGCCACAGGAATGAAATGTGCTAACTTGGTCAGCCTATCAACAATGACCCATATTGCGTCGAACTTCTTCCGAGTCTGCGGAAGTCCAACAACGAAATTCATAGTGATCTAATCCCACTTCCACTCAGGAAGCTCAATCCTCTGAAATAAACCACCGGGCCTCTGATGCTCGTACTTAACATGCTGACAATTCAAACATCGAGCCACATATGCAACGATATCCTTCTTCATTCTCCGCCACCTATAATGTTGCCGCAAATCCTGATACATCTTCGCAGCGCCCGGATGAATAGAGTACCTAGAGCTATGGGCCTTCTCTAAAATCAACTCTCGGAGTTCATCCACATTAGGCACACAAACTCGACACTGAAATCTCAAGACTTCATCATCACCCAAGGTAACCTGCTTGGCACCTTCGTAATGCACAGTGTCTCTAAGGACACATAAATGGGGATCATCATACTGCCGATCACGGATACGCTCCAATAAGAAAGAACGAGCAACCGTGCAAGCTAACACACGATTGTGCTCCGAAACATCCAGTCTCACGAACTTATTGGCCAAAGCCTGAACATCCAAGGCATGCGATCTCTCACCGACCGGTATATAAGCAAGACTGCCCATACTGGCTGATTTTCTACTCAAAGCATCGGCCACCACATTGGCCTTTCCGGGATGATATAAGATAGTGATATCATAGTGTTACAACAACTCCAACCACCATCTCTACCTCAAATTCAACTCCTTCTGCTTGAACAAATACTGCAGACTCTTGTGATCTATGAACACCTCACGTGCCACGCCATACAGATAATGCCTCCAATTCTTCGACGCGTGAACAATGGCTGCTAACTCCAAATCACGAACCGGATAGTTCTCCTCATGAATCTTCAACTGCCGTGAAGCATAGGCAATGACCTTGCCATCCTGCATCTAGGGGTGCGCATTCGATTTATCGATTCGATTTTGACCCTTATCGATAATTACTTATCGATTATCGATTTGTACATATGCTTATCGTTATCGTTTCAATAAGGTTTCGATTTTTTCGATTTCGATTTATCGATTTTGGGGGCTTATCGATTCGGTTATCGATTACACCAATAAGAAAATTTGCGGGATTCCACGGAAAGTATTTCGCTATAAACGCGCCTAACTAATATGGACAAAAAGAAGCTAAAATAAGACGAATACTATTTATAATATAAAATTTGTGTCAACAAGCACATGCAACAAAACTAAAGTAAGGGATCAAATGTATGCCACCAACACTCCAACGGTATAAAAAAACAAAACACATCATCACGGCTAATTCTGTTTTCCATTAATTTGAACTTCATTCCCTTGATCTTTAAATATGATCATTCGTTAAATGTGGTAGAGGAAATAATAGGATAGGGGACTTAGGGTAAAGGAAAGGGTATAGATTAGGGAAAATAATATTGTATAGCCGCTTTCAAAATAGTAGCAAAATATATATACATTCTGTATGTTATNCATCAACATTGCACCAAGTCCAATACGTGATGCATCACAATATACAATATAAGGCCCTAAACACTTGGTTCATCAAATCCATAAGAGTTGTTGGGACATTTTTTAACCCGAATGACATCACCAAGAACTCATAATGCCCGTACCGAGTGTGGAAAGCTGCCTTAGGGACATCGGATGACCTAATCCTCGACTGATGGTAGCCAGATCTCAAGTCAATCTTCGAAAATACCTTGACCCTGAAGGTGATCAAACAAATCATCAATCCTCAACAATGGATACTTATTCTTGATTATAACCTTGTTCGACTGCCAGTAATCAATACACATTCGCTTCGACCCATCCTTCTTTTTAACAAACAACACCGGCGCACCCCAAGGCGAAATACTAGGTCTAATGAAACCCTTCTCAAGCAAGTCTTGCAACTTCTCCTTTAACTCTTTCAACTCAGGCAGGGCCATAAGATACAACGAGATAGAAATGGGCTGAGTGCCCGGAGCCAAATCAATGCAAAGGTCGATATCCCTGTCAGGTGGCTTACCTGACAGGTCTAAAGGGAAAACCTTAGGAAACTTACGAACAATGGGCATAGAATCAATAGAAGAAATATTAGCACTAGAATCGCGAACATATGCCAAATAGGTCAAACACCCCTTTTCGACCATACGCCGAGCATTCACATAAGAGATAACACTACGGGTAAAATGACCAAGAGTCCCTCTCCACTCTAAATGAGGTAAACCCTGTAAGGTTAAGGTCATTGTCTTAGCATGGCAGTCTAAGATAGTGTGGTAAGGTGATAACCAGTCGATCCCGAATATAACACCGAATTCACCCATGTCCAGAAGAAGCAAATCTACACGAGTCTCAAGACCTCCAATAGCCACTATACATGAACAATAGACGTGATCTACCACAATATAATTACATACCGGCATAGACACATAAACAGGGGCACTCAATGAATCACTAGGCATGACCAGATACGGCGCAAAATAAAATCGAAGCTTCTCTACCACAAACCAGAACAATACCTACACCTCCACCTCTAGCATCTCTACCTCCACCTTTAATACCTCTCTCTGAGTGATGTGGAGAAACTTCTCCAGAAATAGCTACATGAACTGCTCCCAAGTCGAAGCTGGCGATCCGGCTGGTCTACCCA
Organism: Nicotiana glauca; assembly: GCA_026770625.1. Classification (NCBI taxonomy): domain Eukaryota; kingdom Viridiplantae; phylum Streptophyta; class Magnoliopsida; order Solanales; family Solanaceae; genus Nicotiana; species Nicotiana glauca. The sequence continues at coordinate 74,612 of MU746096.1, forward strand.
AGCAATAATCTCTCCACTAAGTCTTGGCGGATCCAGACAAGCGAAAAGTAGAAAAATCGACCCCATTGGTCTCAGCTATCCCAATGTTTCTGAGAATCTCATGACATATGTCTTGATAATCCTGGGAATCCTCAGTAGATGCACAACTAAATGTAATAGTGAAGAGCTTGGGGAAAACTCATCCAACCTCCACAAAGCCTCCGAAGACGTAGCTGATCTATCACCAGTTTGTGCTGCTGCTCGGATGAAGAAGCGGTACATGACCTCTCCATTCGCGAAAGGACAATGGTATAGGTTTCAATTTAACATTGAGAGAACAAAATCGCACGACACTGAAGAATAGAAGTTAAACTTTTCCTAACTCTGTGGCCTCTGGGGATAAATACAGACGTCTCCGTACAGATTCCTCAGACTCTACTAAGCTTGTCCGTGAATTGTGAGACCTACGTAACTTAGTTCTCTGATACCAACTTGTCACGATCTGGATTTCCCACCCTCAGGAGTCTTGTTGGCGCCTACTCGTTGAAGTTAGACAAGCCACAAAATTTAGAAACCTTAACTCTTTCATTTGAGTCCTTTTGGCTACTAGTAATAACAGATGATGAACAGTAAAATAATAGCGGAAGACTTAGACAAATATAATACCAAATCGATACGAAAATGCCAACATATATCTCTACCCAGAAACCGGTGTCACAACATTCACGGACTAACTATGATTAATACATACAAGTGTCTAAAATGAGAAAACATAGTATGTCTCTGATACAAGTGATAACAGAACATAACAATATATAGAAGAGACGCGGGGCCTGCGGACGCCTGCAGGACTACCTCGGGATCTCTATGGATTGAAGGCTGGCTCTCGAGCTACTACTAATGTCCGGTACCTGGATCTGTGCAAAAGAGCATAGAGTGTAGTATCATCACAACCGACCGCATGTGCTGGTAAGTGCCTGGCCAAACCCCGATGAGGTAGTGATGAGGCTAGGACTAGCCTCCAGATGAACCTGTGCAGTTACATAGTATATGGCAGAAAAATAAACTGGAACAACCAATTAAGGCTGGGAAGCGGAACATGCTTCGGGGAATAACAGATAAAATAAAATCTCAAGAGAATTATAAGGAAAGCAAAATTTAACTTCTAACATGGATAAGGAAAACAAAGGCAGATTTTACTTTCTTTTCACATCTGGTTGCAGGTGTGCAACCTAATCCCATTTTTTGTATCTCGTGGCAGGTGTGCCACCTGCTCCCATTTCATTACATTCCGTGGCAGTCGTGCCACCCGTTCCCATTTTATTATATCTCGTGGTAGGCGAACCACCCGATCCCATTTTATTTATATCTTGTGGTAGGCATACCACCCGATCCCATTTCATTTATATCTTGTGGTAGGCGTACCACCCGATCCCATTTCATTATATCTTGTGGTAGGCGTACCACCTAATCCCATTTGTAGTATTGTTGCGGCGTGCAACCCGATCCATATATAATATTTACAATTATAACGAGAGTCCCGACAAAGAACCAATAAAGTCTACACTAACCCGGCGAGGGATTCGATAGAATAAGAAAATACGTCACGGCAAGGAAGAAACAGCTATAATCAAACTCGTTCGAACATCGAACTACCTCAACTATATTTCAACTTGCTCCAACATCTAACTACTTCAATTATAACTCAACTTGTTACAACATCTAACTACTTCAACTATAACCAAAATTGTTCCAACACCTAACTACCTCAACTATAACCATAATCCCTACCCAACACAAAGAATCATCACCCTAAGCATCCGAAACATCAATTAAGAACACAATGCAAGGGGACCACAACTCAACAATAGCCCGGCGAAGGGGCAACATAATGATCTCTTCTCTTTCTCACTTTTACTTCACAATTTACTTCACAACTCGAGCTAATGCTCTAGAGGTTAAATTATCACTTATACCTTCACAATTCGTTCTATAACTGGAGCCAACGCTCCTCAAGGTTCATAGGTCACAATTCTTTCGACAACTTTACATAACAAATAGAAGTAGTCACCAAGGCATGAATAATACCACAAAGTCATAAAAATCGCAATATAATACTCACGGTCGTGCTTGACACCAACGTATAGATATTCGTCACCATGCCTATACATCGTACTCAACAAGAAACAATTAGCAAATAGGACACAACTCCTAATCCCTCAAGCTAAGGTTAGACCAAACGCTTACCTCAATGCCACGAGCACAACTCAAGATGCAATTATAGCTTTACTCCTTGATTCCACCGCCAATTCGCTAGTATCTAGTCACAAGTTACTTAATTACATCAATAAACGCTAAATGAATCAATTTGAATGCATGGAAATTGATTTTCCAAAGTTTTGTCCAAAAATTCGAAAATCGCTCCCAGACCCACATGGTAAAAACCTGAGGTTCGAACCAAAACCCGATTATCCATTTCATCACGAACCCAAATATGTAATTTGTTTTGAAATCGGACCTCAAACTGAGGTCCAAATCCTCAATTTTCGAAAAACTTAGGTTCTACCCAAAACACTCAATTTCCCCCATAAAAATCATTGATTTGAAGTTGAAATAATGTTAAAAGATGTTAAGAATTGAAGGAAGTTAGTTAAAAACAACTTACAATTGATTTGGAGAAGAAGAAATTCTTGAAAAATCGCATAAGTGTGTTTGTGTTTGAGAGAATATAAAAAATGGGACTTAAAAATCATCTAAGTATAAAAGTTGCAGGTCTCTGATATGGGAATTGCGACCAGGGGTTCGCAATGCGAATCCGACCTCTGCTGATTTGAAATTTTTGGACCTTCGCATTTGCGAGACCAGTGTCGCATTTGCGACACATTGGCCACATTTGCAATCCTCGGCCAAATGGAAAACTTCGCTATTGCGAAGTGAAATCTCACATTTGCGAGGAGGGGCAGATCTGGGCTGGTTCGCATTTGCGACCATGCCCTCGTATTTGCGACAGTTGCATTTGCGAAGCCAATGCGAAGCCTGCAGGTCTGATCACAACAACAAAATTTCTGCAATTTCCTAAGTTCCAAATGTACCCCGTGGCCTATCCAAAACTCACTCGAGCCCTCGGGGTTCCAAACCAAATACACACACAACCTCAAAAATATTCTACGGATTTATCTGTGCGATCAAATCGCCAAAATAACCTCAATAACAACGAATTAAACCTCAAAATCAAAGAATTTTCTCAAACTTCATAAAATATCAACTTTTGCAATTTAGATCCGAATCACGTCAAATGACATCCGTTTTTACCAAATTTCACAGGATCGTCTTAAATCATATATAAGACCTGTACCGGGCGCCGGAACCAAAATACGGGCATGATACCATCATGTTCTAATCACATTTTATTTCAAAATACCTTAAACAATTTCTTTCAAAAATTCATTTATCGGGCTTAGGACCTCGGAATTCGATTCCGGCCATTCGTCCTAATCCCATATTTTCCTACGGACCCTTCGTGATCGTCAAATTACGGGTCCGAGAACGTTTACCCAAAACGTTGACCGAAGTCAAATTAATTCATTTTATAGTCAAAACTTATCATTTTTCACAGATTTTTCACATTTAGGCTTCCAGTTACGCGTCCGGACTATGCACGCAAATCGAGGTAATACTAAGAGAGGTTTTTAAGGCCTCAGAATATAAAATTTCATTCTAAAACAAGTGATGACCTTTTGGGTCGTCACATTAGTTCTTTGAATTGCACATTAAGGACATGTTAGAGGAATACATTTGAACAAAAGAAGCATATTATTCTCGGGAAGGAGTGTTTATAGTTCGATTTGATCCATTCTTTATCTTAAACATATTATGTTTGTATGTTTAATTACTTATGTGATCCATATTTCTGTATTCAAAAGCGGACCCAGGATTTGAGCACGACAGGGGCACCACTGTATGCTAATCACTAGCGACGAAATTCGGCGTACAACTCTTTAAAAACTTAATATTATGATGACTTATCATTCAATAAACAAAAAGAAGTTCTAAAGAAAAAGAAAGCTCTGAACAGAGAGAGATTTCCTCGTAAAATGGATGTTATGGGAAGGGAAGGTGTTTGATTAAGCATGTTTCACACTTTAAATTTATAGTCTTTTAATTGAAAAAAAAATGGGGCTAGTGATCCAAAAGGCATTCAAATATTAAATTATCCAAATTTACTAAAGAAATCAAGATTATGGGTATGTTAACTCCCGAGTGGGAGTCAAAGTGATTTTTGAAGAAGGTTGTGATAGAAGGATTTGTATTTTTCTATTGGTGGAGCGATAAGTTGCAATTTGAGACTTTTAATTTTAAGGTACGGATTTGAAAAGGAATAAAACTGATTAATTGATTATTATGTATTAGTACTAATCTATTGTTGAATTCAAAAAGAAGATAAAAGTTTAAAAAATAAAGCAATTTGCTAAACAAAAAGGAGAAAAGCTCGAAGAAAAAGGAGAAAATAAAGCAATTTGCTAAACAAAAAGGAGAAAAGGCTGAAGAACGATTTGAACTCGCATCATCCAGCCAAAGAGCGGAACTTAAATGCCCCATGCAACCACTTCCCCGTCTACTTGGGTGCACGGCTTAAATATTTAAGGGGTCACATATGTATGGACAGTTATGTACAACTTATATATATATTGTATTTTTGCCAAAGTTAATGGGGTCCCGTAACCCCTCGACCACCGTCTCTATCTGTACTTATATTACTAGTAGGTTCGACTCTTTTTTTTTTTCCTCAAAATTTTACAGGAAAATAAAAATGTATCTTAATTATTTGGTACTGCTATACGTTCATACGGGGACCTTTGCATTTATAGAATAATAACCTAAATAACCTAAAAATTCGTTTGGCTTGGTGCCTTGGTCAAATTTTTATGAGGTCCCCAACTGCCAACTGGTGGTGAATATTCTTGTTCACCAAGCATATCTCACACTTGAAGAAGCTAGTAAAGTATTATTTATGGAGTAAACTTTTCTCTTACCTTTTACTACTTTACTATGTGTTGCTGACTGTGTATTTTTCTCTTAGTTTGGCATCTAACCGTCCTTGCAAGAATCTGGTATATAGAGCAATCAGCAGATGCTAGTTATTGACTAAATGAGATTTAAGTAATCCAAAAGGGCTGAATTTTAAATTTGCTTCTTTTGGTGAAATGCTTGCTAATGGTCAGACAAAAACAAAAACAAAAAAGGCAGAACTTTTGATGCATTTAAAATTAGTTCATCACTGTTTTTGGTTATTCCAAGAAAAGTATTTTTTTTGTTGAGAAAACTAGGGGAGAAATTAAAAAAATAGCGAGATTTATAAGTGGTCGTTCAAAAATAGCGAGATTTATAAGTGGTCGTTCAAAAATAGCTCAGTTTCAAAAGTAATCGAAATTTAGCCACTTTTCATGTAAAGATAAATCTGAACGAAAACACTGTTCAAAATCCGAAAAAATGCTCTAGCATATTAGACTGGAATTCCAGTATCCAGTATAGTTTGCTGGCTCTAGCATAATATACTGGAGTTTGGATTACCGGTGCTCCAGTCTCCAGTATATTATACTTGAGCCAGCAAAGTATACTGGTCCAGCGTAATATGCTGGAAATTCATACACAGGTGCACCGAGCTCCAGTATATTATATTGTACCAGTCTTTGTTGCAGCAAAATAATGGCTATTTTTTATTGACTTGGTAAACACTGGCTATTGAACGACCAATGCCAAAACTGGCTAAACTGTGCTATTTTTACGAGGACTAGCGATGTGGTTAAGATTAGTTGCCCATTCTCTTCCCCATAAATATGAGCATATTTCTGTATAAATATAAAAACTACCCTGTTTGTCTCATATAACAGTTGTGATTACTAAAAATAGTTGTCTTGAATTATTTATTATTTTAGAAGTTCAAGACAAAATTGATTATTTTTCCTTTTCTACCTTTAGTAATAATTGTTCTTGAAGATAAAGATAACACATAAATATTCAATGAAAAAAAATTATATCTTAAGACATAAATAAGGATATAATAGTTCAATTTCTTTCCTAATTAATATTTTTCAATAGGCGTATAAAAATGAAGCATGGCACAGGATATTAGACGGAGGGAGTATCTCATCAAGAGTTGAGGGATAAATCTCGCTTTTTCCATCTTATAATTCTCCTAGTACTTTTAAGCTTCGTTCTTATTTCATCACACAGTAAGTAAATTTTCATTTCTATTTCTCCAATTAATTCGTTACAATGCTACTATATTGTTATGTCTTTTCTTTTTCTAAGTTTTTCCTTTGGTTGGAGTACTTTACAACTTATAGATACGTGATATTTATGAGATTTATCATTCAGCTCTAACCTGGACATCGCACTGTTTGTTAGAGTCTTATGTTCACTGTAAATTCTCTTTTTATGTTTTTGGATAATTATCGCCTCATTAAGTAGCTGTTAGGTGTTGAATTGAACCTAGGGACTATTAGAACACAAAACTCATTAGTCATTACTGATTGTCTTGAGTTTTTCAATGTTATGCCAATGTCTTGCTATTTCCAGCACTAAGCATGTAGGACTTAGGAGGAGGGAGAAGGTCATGTGAAATTTCCTCTCTAAAACCTTTCACTATTCTTCTTACTTTATTTCAACATCGGATGAAAATTTATTAGGAGAAAAGAAAATTATTGAATGCAATTTTTTGGGGTGTGTAACTAAAAGATCAACTTTAACTTTAATCCTTGTCATTTTGGGATGAGATCGCTCTTTTACTGCAAGCTAAAGCCATTGAAAACATATTTTCCAGAAACTAAGTGGAAAAAAGATATATATATATATATATATATATATATATAGATTTTTCAACACGAAGCTGAATTTATAACTTCAATGTAAATACTGATCACAAAC
>MU746096.1:83148-121595 GCA_026770625.1 Nicotiana glauca
CATAGAGCAAAAGTTGAGGGGGGCTGGATTGGCCTATGCGATCGCAATAGGCTTTGTATGCGATCGCAGAAGAGGAATTTTCAGGCCTATGCGATCGCAGGGGTGAGCTACGCGATCGCATTGAAGGATTTTGGGAGGCAGCAATTTTTGGTCTATGTGATCGCAATGGTAGTGATGCGATCGCATAGAATGGTCACATGAACAGAACAATTTAAGGGTTAATTTCAGTCGTGACCCACATTATTTTTCCACCATTTTTACTCCACCAAGAGAGCTTTTTGAGCGATTTGAAGAGGGTTTTCAATGGGTAATGATTGGAGGTAAATCTCTTGACTTAAAAACACCATTTTTATGAAGAATCAACACTCAAATTCATGAAATTGGGTAGAAATTGTGAAGAATTAGGGCTTTGTTCTTGAAAACGAAATTTTAGGATTTGAAAGGCCAATTGAGCTTCGTTTTCGATAAACTTTATATATACGGACTCTTAGCGAGACGAGGAATCTGTTGGTATGATTTTCGGAATTTTTGGATAAGTGGGCCCAGGGCTCGGGTTTTATGAACTTCGTCAATTTTAGTACTTTTCGAGTTATTTTGATTGGGTTATGTTTCTTTGACCCATATTTGTGTATTCGCTGTGGTTTTGACTAGATTCGACGCGCGAGGTGGTCAATACGAAAGGAAAAGGCATTGCGGACGAGTCTACGACCGGTTAGATGTGAGTAGTTGGTTTATATGATGACATGAGGGTTTGAAACCCCGGCTTATCATATTGTGACGCTATTTAGGGCGTGACTCGCATCCCATGGCAGGTGTGGGATTGGTTATGACTAGGGATTGTGACTTGGTCCATCCCGAACAAGAATAATTCTATATTGGCGATTGATACGCACCCTGTGTTGAATATATCTGGGCTTAATGCCATGTTTNATATCATTGTGATAGCATGCTTTGTATAATCATTGATCTCAGTCCTGTGTTTAATCACTGTTATGAAATGCTAAGTCACTTTTCCTGAAGTTAAAAGTATATTCTTCTTAATAAATTGGAAATTGGGAAATTAATTGAATCTGTTACGTGACTCATATGCATATTGTGGACTGAGTATGGATCGGGCTGCACGCCGCAACGAATGTTATGATTATATTGCTTTTGGGCTGAAGGAACCCCTCCGGAGTCTGTACACACCTCCAGTGAGCGTCGTCGACGTTAAATGGATCGGGTTGTACGCCACAGCGTGTTCATGTGCATTGCATTTCATCCTTGGATTATACTTGACTGATATACTTGATGTCGTTTGTTGTTGGTTCGTAGTTAAGGTGTCAGACTGTTAGTTTTAGCTTTACTTTGTGGCATTTCGTGGATTTCTTATCTTCAGACATTTTATATGCTTATTACTCTCTGAGTACTTAGTACTCACCCCTACTTCCTGCACCTTGTGTGCAGATTCAGGTACACCGGAGGTTTAGCTGAGCAGTCTTATTTCCAGAGTTATCAGAGTTGTTGAGGTAGCTGCTTGACGTTCGCAGGACCTGCTACTCTTCTTATTCCAGTTTTATTTATATATACATTTTCAGACTTGAGTATTTCGTTCAGATATTATTATCTGGTTTTGTTTAGAGGCTCTAGACTCGTGACCCCAAATCTTTTGGGAGTATTTTTATCAGACTTCGTATTTCTCAGTATTATTCTTCTACAAATATTGGAGAATTATTCTAAAATTAATATATTCTCCTTAAATTGTTGGTTTTGAGATTTATTGTTGAATTGGGAGCGATTGTTGGTCAGGCTTGCCTAACTTTAGGGTTGGGCGCCATCACGACCGGGTTTGGGTCGTGACAAGTTAGTATCAGAGCCTAGGTTACTAGGCTTTACGAGTTGTAAGCCGGTTTAGTAGAGTTTCGCGGATCAGTACGTAGACGTCCGTATCTATTCTCAGGAGGCTACAGAACCTTTAGGAAACACTTCACTTTCTTGGAATTCTTATCGTGCGTATTTGATTCAGCTTGAGATATAACTCTTGAAATTCCTTCCACACGTCTGCATGCGCACGCGAGCGCTCAGTAATATATTTGCCTTGATGGCTGGTGATCCCCCGATCGAGGGGCGAGATGTAATCTCCGTGAGTTCATGTTGGGCCAGTCTGGAGGACTTGAGGCCGAATCTTCGCCTATGACTGGAGCACCGAGGTGCTGATTTTGCGAGCTGGTATTATGAACTTATATGTTCAGTATTGCCCCTAATTGTGGGAATGTCGGCTAGATAGCTACGTGATGAGTATATTGGGGTTGTGTGGTGTGTCTATATGACTTGGAAGAGTCGAAGAAGGACTGCTAGATGATAGATGGACCATTAAGTGTTTGATCTCCCTTGTGATTGGATGTGTTGCCCCGAGTTGTGGGTGCGTGGAGAATCTTTTCAGTTCCCCTAGTTGGGAGCGAAGTACATAGCACGTTGCGGGTTGAGTTCAGTCCCAGGAAGATTATACGACCGTGTAACATATATGATAGTGGAAGGCATGTTGAAATACTGAATTGAGGGGAAGCAGGTGGGATATCTCCTGCGGGGTGTCCTTAAGTGGTATGATCCTTATGTGTAATTGCAAGGTATTTTCTATGTGTATGATTCGAATAGGTGCAACGCATGTCCACGTATCAATTTTGATAATATAATACAGGTAGTATTGAGATTAATGTTGTTGATATACGATGTGATGTTTTGTCGAGTTGTAGCCGTGTTGTTAGGATGGATTTGGTGATTCTCTGGCAGGTGGATAGGCCCAATTACAAAGGAAACTCTGTCGAAATTTTTGAAAAATTTGGGACTTAGTAAAAATTTGGTCGCCTAGAGAGTAGGCTTAACTGTTATGTGAGTGAATGCAAGAAAATGCAGAATAGTTAAAATTTCAGATGATTTGTGTTCCCACAAGCTTATGAAAGAACGAGTTTAATATCACTATGGTATTACGGCAACAATGGACCATACGCGTTATGAGTATAGTAAATTATGATATATGGCTTCGAGCTAAGTTGGGGAGGTTTCTATTAGTTAGCGGATTGTACGGTTATGTACTATGTTAGTTTCGATTTGATGCATGCTGGTGAGTCAGTTCTGGTTGTGGAAATTAGGCCGAGAATGGCACGAGTGAAGGAAATTTTTTGACAAGATGTCAAGAGCTCGGATGAGCAGGAAAGACGTTTAAATGGTTAAGATAAATTGGTATTGTTTTCAGCCTCACTTGAGAGCAGTGTTGTGTCCTGGTTAGTGATTCTTGGTGGCTCTTCAACATTAGTGCGACCGGTGGTTTGGAGGTACGCTCCAGATATTTTTGTGGTAGGTTGTGGGAGTGTGTTCCACTGGAAGTTTTTATAAGTATGACATGTGATCACTTGATTGATTAAAGATGTAAACCAAGTATGAAGTTTGAGATGATATCGTTAAATTAAGATTCATGCCTGGAAGGCACTTGGCATATTGGGTTGTGAACTGGGGAGGATTACTCCGATTGTGATGGTTGTTCTTGTGTTCTATGAAGAAAATGGAAGTTATTATGGACCTTTGAAAGGTTATTAGACTAGTTCGGTGTGATCAGAATCGGCTTGAAGTCGATGGATAGATTTAATGTGAATAATGGCTCTATATTAGGCCATATGTGTGCATTTTAGTACGTGGTCCTTATGGATGAGTAGTTAAGTTGATGCTTCATCATCAGATATCTCGTGTAGTGATGCATTATGCCGTGTGATTTGTGAAATGGCCCGAGAAATTGCTTATGTGTTGAGAATCCTCGTTGGGATGAGGTTACCTAAGCAACTTGGCTCCTAAAATTCAGATTGTATATCGCACCTCAGTTGTGCTTGAGTTTTGTAGTTATAACGCTAAATATCCCTCAGGGATGATATTACGCACTTAGCATGCTTATGGACGATATTCAATATTTTGTTGTAATGAGCAGATTTGGCTCGATGTGTATCTCCTTATGTGAGATCTATGTGCGGATCGGGTGGCACGCCGCCATGGGTATGTTATCTGGATCGGGTTGCACGCCGCAACAATGTGAAATCGAGTATAGTTTTCTATAAGCTATGTTTGTATGCCTTGCTTCCTGTTTTCCAAGGAAAATCTGTATTAGTGCGTAGGATTTGGTAATTCCTTCCAGAGCTCGTTCTCTTTTGTATTGCGTCCGAATTGGTAGCATATGGGCACATTGGGGCATCATATGCGACTTATAATTATGTGTGGAGTGGCTTATTGCCCGAACAGTTCGTACTGGGTAAGACGAGATCATTGAATTTGAGATTAGTGCAATTTGAGTATGTGAAGAAAAATTTAAAAAGCTAAGACCATTGTTTGGTTCAGAATAAGGTGATAGTTCTTTCGAAGATTATAAAACTAATGAATTGTCGTCTCGATGGTGGCTAAGAATGTATACAGATCTCATCCGTCGTGTCAGTATTGTAAGAATTTGCATAAGGCATGTGTATGTCATGCAGAGCATGGGATGTGTAGTGATTCCTTCTAAGCGATTAGANTTGGAATGATTAGGTATCAAATGGGTACAGGTATTCGCACGGTGGAAACTGGGATCAGGTATGATGATTTGTCTGTTATATGGAGTTCTGATGTAGAAGCTATGTTGTAGTGGTAGATCTTTATTTGCTGGTATGTTATATTTTGGATGTGATGTTGGAATTCATACTGGTTGTCATAGTGTTGGGTGATTTTGAACTATTGCATTGGGGGCTACGCCAGAAATGCCACGGGTTAAGCGGTGAAGTGCGTTAGAATATGTTTTAGCAGAATGATTTATATTTCAAAGAACCAACGGACAGCTGGGAAGGAGTACTTTCTTAACTGGGCATTTGCGATAGATGTTAATGCAGAGGTTGCTATCATTGATCCCGTTCCGTTATTGAGGAACTTTTCGAATACGTTTCGTATGGTCGGGCATGTAACCGGGTGAGATTGTGGATTTCGGCATTTATTTGGTGCCTTCGGCAGGAGTTATAGAAGTGGAAGAAACATTTTCAGGCTTCTGGGTACTGAGTTCGTTGGCAGGCCGATATGGCTACGCATTTAGCTTGAGTTAGCTTGGTTGACCTTGAGTTGTACTGTTGAGGAATAAGTTGAGTCTATCGTTATTGAGCTTGTTAGCGATATGAGAAAAGCTATGAGTTGTTTTTCGATGTTGTGAGACATTGTGATTTATTAGTTATGGGCACATATGGTGCAGTTCTATTGAGAATTCATTGAGAAAGTCGAGCGGGAAGAGTAAATGAGTGTTGCTTGGTGTATGGAGCATTGGTTATGGTCTATCGGGTTGTGTGTTGTGTGTTCTCTGTTTCACCGTGGGTGTAATGAATTGGTTGGTTTAAGACATCAAATATGTGTGGTTGTTTATTTTGAGCATAGCGTCTTGAGGTGCTTCAGGTGTAACGGTGTTGGGATATGATTGCGCATTGTAGCGAGGCTACGGCAGTTATGACCTTTCGGAGTAGATTCAGGCATTCTATTTCTATGATGTGAGATGGGGTCTCATCCTTGTATTGTAATGGAATTGATGAGCTTGAGGTACAACTATTTCGTTTGAGTCATTTGTTATGATTTGAGTGTGTTCAGATCGTTTACTGGTGCGTGTATTATGCAAGATGTGGTTTAGACTTGTATTGAGGTATCATGTCATCAGAGTGGTGTTGGATTCGAGGTGATCGTTGGGTTCATTAATAAATACAGACAGATTTGATCTCAGCTTGTTAGGAAGATAATATCGAGGTTTGACCCGGAAATCTGTTGTGATATCAGTCAAGGGGAGTGGTTTCATGAATGGTTGATCCGAGAGATGATTACGGTTTATAGCGTGTTTCATTCATCGTTGGCAGTATAGGAAAGTGTGGGAATAAGGCTTTATCTAATAAGAGGTTCTCTGCCGGTAATTGGTTGCTGGGGACAACTGCTGTGAATAGAAGTTATGATTCCAAGTGTTTGGTTTAGGCGGTATATCATATGTTTTCACTTGAGGGTGCAAGTATGGGTTATTACAGCTGGTTCGGGCTTACTCTGAGTACAGATGTGAATTTCTGATCTTGTGTATGATTTTCGGGAAGTGCGACGTGGTTCTATGGTTTGGTTTATGGATTAAATGGACTGTGAAAGTTCGGCTGTATTGTGTTATCGGGTCTATGCGAGATAGGGTGACGAGGGATCACCCCGGGTATATGGTTGGTAAGATCATTCAGCTACTGGTTGGCTTCTAGAACAACTCTCGATACGCTCGAGGACGAGCGTTTATTTATGTTAGGGAGGATGTAATGACCCGACCCGTCGTTACGGGAGTTACCGCCCCGTTTTCCCCATTTTATGCTTCTATATGTTTCATTATATGTGTTTGAAGAATTTGAAGTAATTCGGAAAGAGTTCGGTTAGAAATGAGACAATAAGTCTCTTTATGAGAAGGTTAGTTTGGAAAAGTCAACCGAATGTTGACTTATAAGTTAGAAGGCTCGGAATGGATTTCCGATGATTCGACTAGTTTTGGGGGATGATTTGTAACTTAGGAGCGCAATCGAAATTGAATTTGGAGGTCCGGTGTAGAGTTAGGCTTGAATTGGCTAATGTTGGATTTTAGCGAATTCCGGATGGTAGTTGAGATTTTGATCAGAGGGTCGGAATGAAATTCCGAGAGTTGCAGTAGCTCCATTAGGTGATTTTGGATATACGTGCAAAGTTTCAGGTCATTCGGAGGTGTTTAGGTCGGGTTTTAGATCAAATGCAGGTCATTCGGAGGTGTTTAGTTGGTTATTGGTGGTTGCGTCCTCAATGTCATCAGCTCTTTCGCGCCGCAAGCAGTCTTGGATGAAGAGGTTAAAAGGCTTGGATGAGTTGGTGAGTAGTATTCCCCAATCTGAGAAGTTAGTTATTGGAGGGGATTTTAATGGTCATATTGGGGTTGATGCTGGTGGTTATGGTGAGGTGCATGGAGGCTTTGGCCTTGGGGTTAGGAACGGAGGAGGCACGTCGCTGCTTGATTTCGCCAGGGCTTTTGAGCTTTTGATTGCGAACTCGTCCTTTCAGAAGAGGGAGGAACATTTGATCACTTTCAAAAGTTCGGTGGCGCGGACTCAGATTGATTACCTCCTCCTCAGAAAGAGCGATAGAGGGTTGTGTAAGGACTTCAAGGTTATTCCAGGAGAGTCCCTGTCGACTTTGCATGGACTCCTAGTGATGGATGTCGGTCTCTGGGTGAAGAGGAAGAGGAGGGGTGTGCGGGGCCGGCCGCGGATTAGATGGGGAGCTTTGACTAAGGAGAAAGCCTAGGAGTTGGAGAGGAGGTTAGTTGATGGTGGAGCTTGGAGCAGTTCTGGGGAAGCAGACGCGATGTGGTCAGAGACGACAAACTTGGTTAGGGAGGAAGCGCGGGATATGTTCGAGGTAGCTAAGGGCTATTCAGGCAGGCATCAGGGCGACTGGTGGTAGAACGACGTAGTCCAAGGTAAAGTGGAGGCGAAGAAGGCGGCGTTTGCTAAGCTGGCAGGGAGCACAAGCGAGGAAGAAAAGAGAATGAATAAGGAGAGTTACAATGTGGCGAGGAAGGAAGCGAAGCTGGCGGTCACGGAAGCTAAAAATGTGGCATTTGGTCACATGTACGAGTAATTGGGGGAGAAAGGTAGGGACAGGAAGTTATTCAGGTTGGCTAAAGCAAGGGAGAGGAAGGTGCGGGATCTACACCAAGTTAGGTGCATTAAGGACGAGGATGGTAGAGTTCTGATGGGGGAGTCTCAAGTAAAGCAGAGGTGGCAGGCGTACTTTCGAGATCTGCTTAACGAGGAGGGGGATCGTGACATAGAGCTAGGGAAGCCGGGGAATTTAGAGTGTCATAGAGACCTTGGGTACTACAGGCACATTAGGGTGGAGGAGGTCGTGGGGATTTGCGTAGGATGAGTAGAGGCCGAGCGCGACCGGACCAGACGAAATTTCGGTGGAGTTCTGGAAATGCATGGGTAGGACTGGGGCGGAGTGGCTGTCCAGGCTGTTCAATATGATCTTTAGGACTAAGAAGATGCCGGAAGAGTGGAGGTTGAGTACAGTGGTGCCCTTGTATAAGAACAAACGGGATGTCCAGTGTTGCAACAATTATAGGGGTATCAAATTACTAAGCCACACCATGAAAGTTCGGGAGCGGGTGGTTGAGGCGAGGGTGAGGAAGATGGCGTCTATATCCGTAAACCAGTTCGGTTTCATGCCGGGCCGCTCCACTACAGAAGCTATTTACCTTTTCAGAAGATTGGTGGAACAATTTAGGGATAAAAAGAAGGGCATGCACATGGTGTTTATCGACTTGGAGAAGGCGTATGACAAGGTCCCAAAGGAGGTGATGTGGAGGTGCCTGGAGGCGAAGAGTATGCCGGAAGCCTACATCAGAGTGATCAAGGACATGTACGATGGTGCTAAAACTAGGGTTATGACGGTGGGTGGCGACTCAGACCATTTCTCGGTGGTTATGGGACTTCATCAAGGATCTGCGCTTAGCCCGCTCTTATTTGCTTTGGTGATGGATGCTCTAACACGCCATATTCAAGGGGATGTGCCATGGTGTATGCTATTTGCGGATGACATTGTCTTGATAGACGAGACGAGGGTCGGTGTTAACGAGAGGTTGGAGCTCTGGAGACAGACTCTCGAGTCTAAGGGTTTCAAACTAAGCAGATCTAAGACAGAATACCTATAGTGCAAGTTTAGTGCTGAGCCGAGCGAGGTGGGCAGGACGTGAAGCTTGGATCTCAAGTCATCGCCAAGAGGGACAGTTTCCGATATCTTGGGTCGGTGATTCAGGGGGACGGAGAGATCGACGGGGATTTCACTCACCGCATAGGGGCGGGGTGGTCGAAATGGAGGCTTGCATCAGGAGTCTTGTGTGACAAAAAAGTGCCGCAGAAACTTAAGGGGAAGTTTTATAGAGATGTGGTTAGACCTGCCATGCTGTATGGGGCGGAGTGCTGGCCGGTGAAAAATTCTCATGTTCAGAGAATGAAGGTTGTGGAGATGAGGATGATCAGGTGGATATGCGGGCTCACCAGATAGGATAAGATTAGGAATGAAGTTATTCGGGAAAAGGTAGGGGTGGCCGCGGTGGATGAGAAGATGCGGGAAGCGAGGCTTAGGTGGTTCGGGCATGTGCGGGGGAGGAGCCCCGATGCCCCGGTGAGGAGTTGTGAGCGGTTGGCGGTGGTTGGCGCGAGTCGAGGCAGAGGGAGGCCCAGGAGGTACTGGGGAGAGGTGATCAGGCAGGATATTGCTAGAATGCGGATTTCCGAGGACATGGCCCTTGATAGGAGAGTCTAGAGGTCTAGTATCAGGGTTGTCGGATAGGGTCCCCTTGTATCTTTCGCACTTCTTTCCCGGTCTGGGGTTTTGGTAGGGATCTCTATAGATGATTTGTATATTGGTTTACATTTTGAGATTACTGCATGCCATTTTATTTATGGTTTATGGTTTATATTTTGATAATCGTCTATGCGATTTTTCATAGAGTTACTAATATTCTCCTGTTTTTGCTTTTTTATTTTTGCTTTTGTTTTTATTTTCCTTTCTTGAGCCGAGGGTCGATTGGAAACAGCCTCTCTGCCCTTTCGGATAGGGGTAAGGCTTGCGTACGTATTACCCTCCCCAGACTCCACCTTGTGGGACTATACTGGGTATATATATATATATATATATATATATAAAAGAGACAAGAGGAGCTTGACCAAGGGCATAATGGTCATTTTAAATATAGTATTGCATTGTTTGTTTGTATATTAGGCTCAAAAGTTTGGTTGTGGGTTCTTAATAACTAGAAAAATCAAAACTAACGTGCCCATAAGCTATTAAATTCTTTAGGTGGACCACACTTTCCATTCAACCTTCACTATCTTTATTAAATGCATACTTGATTGTTATTATTTTTTTTCAATAAGTACTTTTAACTAGAAAAATTATTTTTTGATAATTTATAATTCAAATGTTTGTCTGATTAAAAATACTAAGGTCACATACATTTATATATGACAATTCTATTATTTTCTTAAGAAATATTATTTTATTTATTAATTATTTCAGTTAAAGAAGATTTCATTAAAAAAGAATTAGTGATAGTATATGTAGATTTACATTCAAATGTTATTATATCATTATCAATTGATATCATTTTATATAAATTTCTATTGGAATACTTCATAAAATTTAGAAAAAAATTATTTAAGAATAAAATATAGTTTTAAATTTCCTTTTTTATTATAGAATATAAAAAATTATAATAAGTATCCCCTCTCTAAAATATGAGTTGAGAATATCTTAAGTAAAAATTAAGACAGCTAATTTGTGAAATTGTTTTCTTTTAAAAATCGTTATATATTAGGAAGTATAAGAAGTATCGTCATACAAGATTATACTTCTCCCTCTATGATTGAAGTTAGTTGAGTACATACTCTATTCAATTAGAATTTAACATTATAAAAATTTCAAAATCGATAAATATATAATTAATTATTTTTAAAATAGTCTCAACAAATACTACTATTGTGATGATAATTGCATTATACCCTAAATAGTATCTCAATCATATCGAATGAAACTAGAAAAAACTGTAATATTTTAATTTACGGTCGATTTGATTAGTATATAGAGTGATCGGAGTATTAATTTAGTTATAATATTATGTCATTCAACTAGAACAAATCACAAATTTTCTTGTTAAAAATCTTAATAATTAAAATCACGATTATTATTTAAAAGAACCAAAAAATACCTTTTCATCAACTATTTAGGAATAATATTAATATTTAAATTATGATTAGTACAAAAAGAAAAAGATAATGCATTAACACACTGAAAATACTAAAAGAATAAAACTATATTTTAGAGAGAGGAGGATGTCGGGGGTCTATTAGGAAATAGCCTCTCTACCCTAGGGTAGTGGTAAGGTCTGCGTACACACTACCCTCCCCAGATCCTACTAAGTGAGATTATACTGGGTTGTTGGTGTTGTTGTTGTATTCAATTTAAAAAATGAGAAAAATACACGACGAATTATTTTTCAACTGACGTTCTAATTACTATTTAATAATAATTAACTTACGGCTTAGTGATGTAAAAAAAATTAAAATAAAAAAGGGCGCATGTACAAATAATTTAAATTCTACTTGAATTATTATCTAATCACTGTATAATAATGCATTAAATTCGACAAGTGTTTCAAAGTGATTGGTATAGTAATACGATTTCAGAAAAATTAAAATGCACATAATGCAAAAGATAAATTACAATACATGTAATCGTGGTTCTATACGTTATTACAAAAAAGCCTATTCTCTTTCTTCTTTCCCTATAGGCGTAGAAAGTGAGTAATTAACAATAGACCAAGAAATATTAAAAGGATGAAAACAAGAAGAAGAAAAAAAATAAGCAACAATTGGGCCCGTGCATCGCACGGGTACATCATCTAGTATACATATATATATATATATATATATATATAGTGCACATGCACACACAGATATTCTTATCATGAAGCCTTATGAGTTAATTTCAAATAGTGTGTCGTGCTCGTCTAAAAAAGTAGAATTACACTGAAATAACTAGAATCCTCAATAATTTAAGCTTCTCTTACCTTGCCTTGATAGTTATTGAGTTTGTTGTACAACTATGCCTTGTATCTCGTGGGCAGATCCAGGTATTTCCGGATATGGTGGCTGTTGATCGTGGAGTTTACCTATTCCGAGATCATCGAGGTAGTTGATTTGGCTTCCGCATACCTTGACTCTCCTTCCCCGATATTTTAGTTTTATTTATTCAATTCTACTCTCTAGATAGTGTATCAGACTCTGTCATTATATATATAGATGCTCATGTACTAAGTGACACCCATGTTTCGGGAATTCCTATATTGAGTTGTGACATTTCATAAGATTTTATGAGATCTTTTACTTATTTAAAACCTGTTTTACTATATTTTAAATATAAAAATGTTGGCATTGTATGAATTGTCGGCTTGCCTAATAACATGATAGGTGCCATCACGACAGACTGAATATAAAGTAAATAATTTTAAAACATATGAAAACATGTCCAACATCATGCAACACAAAAAAAAAATTCTCAGCTCGGCTTCGGTTTCGGCTTCGAATTCGGAGTCGGATTCCGATTCCGATTCAGATTCGGTGAATTGATATGATTGATTGACTTAATTTTTTGGACCAATAAAATGAAATTTATTAATTAAATATTAATATTTTGAATGACCTGTTATTTGTAATGTTAAATTAATTAATTTGCGTCTTTAATTTTCTCGCATTAATTAAACAGCTACCAAAGAGAGGTTGTTTCACGAATAGCCACCTGAAGTGTGAACAGACACTTTCACACCCTTTCAATCCAGAATTCGTTGGCTATAAATAAGCAGCCATTCCTTCAGAATCTTTTATCCGAAAATCTTCTGCTTCATCTCCTTCATCTTTCTGCATTATTACTTTCAAAACAAAGTAAGTTAGAGTCATTATTTTGAGTTTGCTGATAACTTAGTGGTTTGAAGTGCCACTACCGCTAAGTTGGAAGTTCCGTTCTATCCTGAAAGAGTTTATCCGTTAACCTTGGGAAACAGTGAGGGGATAAGATTCTTTAAGGACACACAAGGAATTTGTGGGCTAGAAACATAATTCTATCATTTTTGTTCATTTATTTTTCCTGTTTTTAGTCACTTAAAATTTTCAGATTATCTAAAAAGCTTAAAGAATCTTATTTATATATACAAATCTTTACTGTTCTGATTTTCGAAGTGACTGAGGAGACTAAAACCTTCGTAGTTTTCTACTCCTAATAAGTTTGAAGAATAATCTCTTCACTTTGTTAAAATCAGTTTGAAGGATAATCTCTTCACTGTGTTATTTTGGGTTGAAAGATTAAATAATTCACCATTTACTGAATTTGTTTGTGTCATATTGACAGAAATGACTAACGGAGAGGAACAAATTGAACCTACTGTGACTGTTACTGCTAACTTAGTTTCGGGGATGCCATGTCCTAGTCGTCCTACTGCAACTGCAACGGCGATGCCACCGACAGAAAAGCCGAGGAAAATTTCTAGTATTGACTTTAAGAGATGGAAGAAAAAGATGTTCTTTTATTTAACCACTCTAAGTCTGCAGAGGTTTATTCAAGAGGATGTTCCAGTCGTGCCTGAAGGAACCCCTGACAACGAGCGCTTCCTTGTTATTGAGGCTTGGAAGCACTCTGATTTCCTGTGCAAAAATTATATTTTAAGTGGGCTGGAAGATGACTTGTATAACGTTTATAGCATCATTAAAACATCATGAGAATTATGGAATTCTCTTGAAAAGAAGTACAAAACTGAAGATGCTGGACTAAAGAAGTTTGTGGCCGCCAAATTTCTAGATTTCAAAATGATTGAAGGTAAATCTGTCATAACGCAAGTCCAAGAATTGCAAGTTATTGTTCATGACCTCCTTGCTAAGGTATAAAACGAGTTAATATTTTTATTCAAGATATTAGTTGTTGTACTAATTATAAATTTATGATTGAAGGTATGATCATAAATGAAGTGTTTCAAGTTGCGGCATTTATTGAAAAGTTGTCGCCACTGTGGAAGGACTTTAAGAATTACTTGAAACATAAGTGCAAGGAGATGACGCTTGAAGACCTTATTGTTCATCTACGGATTGAAGAGTACACCAAGGCTGCTAAGAAAAAATCTCGTGAAAATTCAACAATAATGGGTGCAAATATTGTTGAGGAAGCTTCAACGAGTAAAAAGAGAAAGAAGCTGTCTGGATCAACGAATTATCCAAGCAAGAAGAGGTTCAAAGGTAATTGTCACAACTGTGGAGAGGTTGGACACAGGGCTACTAAATGTCGTGCACCAAAGAAGGACAAGAAGAAAAGACAAATAAATATGATTGAGAAGAATGATAAAATAGATGACCTATGTGCCATGTTTTCAGAATGCAACCTAGTCGGAAATCTTAGAGTATGGTGGATTGATTCATGAGCAACTAGACATGTTTGTGCTAATAAGGAGTTATTTACTTCTTATGCTCCCGCAGGACCCAACGACACAGTGTTTATGGAAAACTCTGCTACTGCAAAAATTGAAGGAACTAACAAGGTGGCTTTGAAGATGGCTTCGGGAAAGATTGTGACTCTAAAGGATGTTCTTCATGTTCCTGAAATGTGGAAGAATATAGTCTCGACATCACTTCTAGTCAAGAATGGCTTTAAGTGTGTTTTTGTTTTCGACAAGGTTGTAATAAGTAAGAATGAGATGTATGTAGGAAAATGTTACCTAACTGAGGCCCTTTTTAAGCTCAATGTAATTTCCATTTATATGAATTAAATTTCAGCTTCTTCTTACTTGCTTGAGTCAAATAATTTATGGCATGAATGTTTAGGCCACGTCAACTTTAAAATTTTGCGAAAAATGACTAATTTGGAAGTATTTCCTAAGTTTGAATGCAATAACTCCAAATGTCAAATATGTGTGGAATCAAAGTATGTTAAGCATCCTTATAAGTCAGTTGAAAGGAATTCAAATCATTTAGACTTAGTTCACACGATATTTGCGACATGAAGTCAATACCATCTCGCGGTGGGAAAAAGTATTTCATAGCTTTTATTAACGACAGTACTAGATATTGCTATATTTACTTACTTAATAGTAAAGATGAAGTAATAGATGCATTCAAGCAATACAAAAATGAAGTTGAAACGCAATTAAATAAAAAAATTAAAATAATAAGAAGTGATAGAGACGGGGAATACGAATCTCCTTTTGAAGAAATATATTTGGAAAATAGCATTATTTACCAAACAATTGCCCCTTACTCACCGTAATCTAATGGAATTGCAGAAAGAAAGAATAGAATATTAAAGGAGATGATGAACGCCTTATTTATAAGTTCTGGTCTACCTCAGAACTTGTGGGGGGAAGCAATTCTTACAGCTAATCGAATATTGAATCGAGTTCCCCATAGAAAAACACAATCTATTCCATATGAAAAATGGAAAGGAAGGAAACCCAACTTAAAATATTTTAAAGTGCGGGGGTGTTTGGATAAAGTGCAAGTTCCTAAACCCAAAAGGGTACAAGTTGGACCAAAAACCGTTGATTGCGTTTTTGTAGGATATGTAACAAATAGTAAGGCATATCGGTTTCTGGTTCATAAATTAGAAAATCCCGACATTTACATTAATACGGTAATTGAATTGGATAATGCTGAATTTTTTAGAATATTTATCCGTGTAAAATGAAATGTGAGTCGTCTAATGAAAAATATAAGCGACCTTGGGAAGAAGCAAAGGAAAGTAAGTTTGATGAAGAAAATCCAAGGCGTAGTAAATGTCAAAGGATAGCTACTTCCTTTGGACCAGATTTTCTGGCATTCTTATTGGAAAATGAGCCTCAAATGTTCAAAGAAGCAATGTCTTCCTCGGAAGCACAATATTGGAAAGAGGCAATCAATAGTGAGATAGAATCCATATTAAGTAATCAATCTGAGAATTGGTTGATCTTCCTCCGGAAAATAAATCTTTGGGTTCTTAATGGATTTTTAAAAGAAAAATGAAAGCTGATGATACTATTGACAAATATAAGGCAAGATTAGTTGTTAAAGGGGTTAGACAACAAGAAGGTCTTTATAACTTTGACACATACTCGCCGGTAACAAGGATTACATCTATCCCGGTGTTAATAGCGTTAGCCACTGTGTATGGCCTTCAAATCCATCAGATGGATGTAAAGACAACCTTCTTAAATGAGAATTTAGAGGAAGAAATCTATATGGAACAACTTGAAGGGTTTGTAGTCCCCAGAAAAGAAAAGAAGGTGTGTCGACTTTTCAAGTCACTTTACGGACTAAAACAAGCACCAAAATAATGGCATGCAAAATTTGACCAAACAATGTTGTCAAATGGTTTAAAGATCAATGAGTGCGACAAATGTGTTTACATTAATAATACTCCAAATCAAATAGTCATTTTTTGTTTATATGTGGATGATATGTTGATAATGAGTAACAATATTGCTAACATAAATGCTACTAAGCACATGCTTACTAGTAAATTTGATATGAAAGACTTAGGAGTTGTAGATTTAATTTTGGGAATCAAGATCCTACAGACTCTCAAGGTCTAGATTTGTCTCAATCTCATTATATTAAAATGATTCTTGAAATGTTCAAATATTTGGAATTTAAAGAAGCAAAAATGCCAATTGATTTAAACCATATTTTTGCAAATAATAAAAGTAAAAGCAAATCTCAATTGGAATATGCTCGAGTGTTGGGAAGTTTGATGTACATGACCTGATATAGCTTGTCGAATAAAAAAGCTTGTCGATACACAAGTAATCCCAACCAAGCTCATTGGATAGCAATGAAAAGAGTCTTGAGATATTTGAAATATACTCAAGACTATGCAATGCATTACAATAATTTATCCCACAGTTATTGAGGGATATAGTGATGCAAATTGGATCATCGGATCAACGGAAACAA
Source organism: Nicotiana glauca (assembly GCA_026770625.1). Lineage (NCBI taxonomy): Eukaryota > Viridiplantae > Streptophyta > Magnoliopsida > Solanales > Solanaceae > Nicotiana > Nicotiana glauca. Next base: position 99,690 of record MU746096.1, read on the forward strand.
AATCCACAAGTGGATATGTTTTTACTATTGGTGGGCGAGCAGTATCTTGGAAGTCGTCCAAACAGACATGCATCGCTCGCTCTACAATGAAGTTTGAGTTTATAGCTTTAGACAAGGCCGATGAAGAAGCTGAATGACTCCGGAATTTCTTACAAGACATTCTTTTTTGGCCCAAACCTTTGGCACATGTATACATACATTGTGACAGTCAAGCAACAATAGCAAGGGGTGGGAGCGTTATGTATAACGGAAAATCTCGTCATATTCGATGAAGGCATAATACCGTTATACAACTACTCTCTAGTGGAATTATCACTATTGGTTATGTAAGTTCAAAGGATAATATGGTGGATCTGCTTACAAAAGGCCTAACTAGAGAGGAAATTGAGAAGTCATCAAAGGGAATGAGACTATGGCCAAGGACAAGTCACTATGGCGGTAACTCTATCTAGAAGACTGGGGATCTCAAGATCTAGGTTCAAGGAGATCAAACAAAGTCATTAGTGACGGTTCAACATTATCAAATAAAATTTTGGCCAATTCTCGTGATGCAGACAATGTTCAGTACCAAGGATAAAGCATTAGGACTTTTTAATGATTTCTAAGTTTGATTTGGGGTATATTAAATAGTGTACTTACGGGATAACACGTTTAGGAATTACCTATATAAGTGTGAAGTGTAAGCCGCTTCAAGGAGAATATTGTAGGGCCAATTCTCTATGCACATATGAAATCAGACGGTGTTCATGGCTAAAACGAATACAACAATGAGAACCAAAAGATGGATAAGGATTAATTGTGTGACATATGTTGTCTAGGTATACACTAAAGATCGACAGTTCAAAGATATCAAATCTACCGATTGACCGAGTATATCTGATATATGCTCACTACAGAAAGTTCAAAGGAAAACCTACTTATCCCGATACAACTAGTCCTTAGTTGCAAATCATACAAAAATTTTCATGCATGTTCATCATTCCCCATTCATATGGGGGATTGTTGGGGTTGAAATGCTAGTGTTAATGGGAAATGAGGAAAGAAGGTGAAAAGGCAACTTTGGCTTTTGCACTTTGTTCCTCATTGGTTAAAGACAAGTATTTCGTTGGGTTGAAATATAGAAGCACTTCCTTAAGCTTTTAAAAGGAGCTAAGAGGAAGGGGCCTCGAGCCGTCGTTGTCGTCGCTCGCTGGGCTCGGCTTCGGATTCGGATTCGGATGATTGATTGACTTAATTTTTTGGACCAATAAAATAAAATTAATTAATTAAATATTAATATTTTATATTAATATTTTGAATGACCGTTATTTGTAATGTTAAATTAATTAGTTTCCATTTTTAATTTTCCCGCGTTAATTAAACAGCCACCAAAGAGAGGTTGTTTCATGAATAGCCACCAAAGAGAAGCTGCATTTGACGAATAGCCACCTGAAGTGTGAACAACCACTTTCACACCCTTTCAATCCAGAATTCGTTGGCTATAAATAAGCAGCCATTAATTCAAAAAATTTCATCCAGAAATTTTGTGCTTCATCTCCTTCTTCTTTCTGCATCATTACTTTCAAAACAAAGTAAGTCAGAGTCGTGTGATTTCCACCATTATTTTGTGTTCGCTGATAACTTAATGGTTTGAAGTGCCACTACCGCTAAGTTGGAAGTCTCATTCTATACTAGGTTGAATTTATCCGTTAACCTTGGGCAACAGTGAGAGGATAAGATTCTTTAAGGACACACAAGGAATTTGTGGGCTCGGAACATAATTCTGTCATTTCTGTTCATTTATTTTTCCTGTTTTTAGTCACATAAAATTTTCAGATTACCTAACAATATTTTCTCTTGCAGTATTTGACTTCAAGGAACTCTCTCAATATATTTTTCTGAGTTCTAAAACTCCATTACATCTTAATAGAGATAGAACTATGATGATAGGGTATAATTACATATTTTAGTCGATTATTACACTCTAATTTACTGCACTTTAGTTAAGTTTGCGCTTTAATCGCTAGTGTTTTGTACTAACAATGTGTTTATTCCTTGTAGGAGTGATTCCGAGCTATATAGATGTTATAAAATAAAATTAAGCAATTAGGAGCTTTAAAGTCTGAGTAAGAGCTCAAGGAATTAAGCTGGGATCGGGTTCGGGGCTAAATTTGATAATTAAGTACGAACGAAGACTCGCGGAGGTATATTGCGCACTATCTAGTAAAATAGACATAACTTTTATCTCAGAAAATCATTAGGGATCCAAAATATATGGTTGAAAACCTAAGTCAAAGAGGTACAACTTTCATGTTTTATGTTTTTCCAAATTCCAAATGGAACAGGGTAAAAATGTGGTAGAAACCACGACTGCGGGGCAGAGGCAGTATATACCGCGGTTTACCGCGGCCGCGACAGTCCAGACGTGAAATATTGTCCTTTTTCGCATAGGAGAAGGTATAATTGTTTGGGATTGACCTTATTTGGTATATATACATGGAAAATGGTATTTTAAGGGAGTTGGACACACTTTTGACATAATTTAGACCTAAGGAGGCTAGAGACCGGAGATTCGACCTAAGGAGGCAGAGACACAAGAGGAGTAGGGCGGGGAATTCTTCTACGAGTTTTTCCTTCCTCTTCCTATTTTCATTATTGGTTATGACTTTTAGTATTGTAGTTTTACATGCTATTATGAATAGCTAATTTGTTATCTAGAGTTTTGATGGAACCTTTTGTAGGATAAATTCTTGTAATGTTTTTATATTTTTGAGCCGTAGTATTTTCTCTATTTGTTCAACTACGTACTTATTGTAGTTAATTGACAGGATCCTCAATTAGCTGTGCCTATTTAGTGTGCATAACTCGGGAGAAAGTGCATATTTAGGTCAATCGTTGAAAAACACCACTTCCAAAGTATAAAAGGGATCTATAACTGTGGGTTTAAAGACAGGGTTAAGGATAACGAAGCCTTTGGTGCAATCTAAAGTGAGCCGTAATAAACAAAGCCAACTAGCGTAACTCGGGAGAGAGCGTCTAGTAAATTATTATAATTACTCGGGAGAGATTTACGGTAAGAGGGGCGCTCATGATTGGTAGAGAATATTTAGGCGAAATTATAAAAAAAACATAGCGGGAAGGATTCGAACAATTGGGGAAATCATAACTCTAGACCTCCCTAATCTTTTCTCCAACATGTAGCATCTTTAGTGTTAATTTATTATTTTAATTTGTTAGTTAGTTAGTTAAACACAAGAATTTGAATATCTATAAGTTAGGAATTGTTCAATCTTGTCTTCTTAGTGATATTAAAAAGATACAACTAAGCCTTAGTTCTCTGTGGGATTCGACTTCGGACTTTTAGACCAGATTATATTTGCAGCGACCGCTTATCCTTTTTAGGACTAGTGTTGGGCGTGAACAAATTTTGGCGCCGTTACCGGGGAACTAACGATGTAGTTGTAGCTGTATATATTGCTTCTTCTTTTTTCTGGCATTGTATATATTTCTAGGGTTCAAGTTTGAACTTTTATTTTGTTTTGTTTTTTTATATATCTGTTGATTTGAGAAACATGGCTTCTTGGAATTATGGGAATTTAGGTGTAGATAGTTCTACTATTGATCTCCATACATATTATGAAGGAAACCACCCGTGGAAAAATTTTCAAAACGTTCCTAAGAGCGAGTTATGTGCACCAACTCATTCTTATTTATGGAATGTGTGTGGTTGTCAAAATGGTCACCTTCATGGTTGTGCTTATATTTTGCCCCAACACCTTACTATGATGGTTCTACCTTTTCTTGTGAAGTTAATAGGAACAAAGAACCCAGGGATGCAAATCTGAAGGAGATCAGGGATATGCTAAAGTGCCTTCTGGAACAAAACAATGAGTAACAATTGCACATAGAAAGGCAAGATGCAACTATTCGCAAGTTGGAGGCTCAATTGAGTCAAGTGGTTGGAGCTTTTAATGCTCAACAAGCCAATATTGATGATAGTAGCCAAGAAGAGCATGAATTTAAGGTGTTAATTGGGGAGGTCAGAGTAGAACATCAACAACCTAGCCAACTACAATTTGAGGATGTCAATGTTGAAGAAGTGAGACTATAGTCAGCCAAGGACATTTAGAATACAAATTTTGTTGACTCTAGTATCATTGATGTTGAGGATGTTGAAAATCCTGAAGTTCATGTGTTTGAGCGCATTGGTCCGCACTCCAAGAATTTTTTCACATTATGTTTGGATGATGATATGGAAATAAAGTCATCTAAACCAATCGAAGAGTCAAGGAATAAGGAACACGATGCATATATTCTGGAATTCTTCTTGCCAGAACGTCAGGATTACATACCTCATACAAAGGCCAATGAGTGTAGAATACTTCATTATTTCCTTGGGACAGTTAGATTCGTTCCACCGCCCCATGACCATAATCATAAGATTTAATCAAAACTTGGGGTTCAATTCATAAGCTCGAGGTGGAGGCAAAAAGTGATTTACATCGTGTCGCGACGTTAAATCAAGCGCTTGTTGGGAGGCAACCCAACTTTATTGCTTTCTTTTATTTATTTTTTATTTTATTATTTTTGAAGTGTCAATTTTTTTTTCCAGGAGCATGGAAAGCAAAGGTATTGGAAGGACCAAGCATGGGAGAAGTCTGAGTACCCCATGAACTGCTAGTACTTCGGCCTTTGGCCTACCAGGGAGTTTCTTTTACCCTCTTGTATGTATGGGTGTGCATTGGATACAATGCACAATTTTAAGTGTGGGGTGAGGAGATTGTCTGGGTGACTTTTCATGCTACTTTAGTTGTGTTCGTTTAATTAAATAATTTTTATTAAAAAGATTGGACTTTTCCTGATGACGGATCTTCTGGACAGTTTTCTTGAGGGAAGTAAGTCTAAAGAAAATATCAAAAAGATTTTTTGTTTTGTTTTAGGTAGTGTAGTAACTCCCGCTTGATTTTTCTTTGGGCCATGGTTCTTTTCCAAGGGTTTTATTTGAACCAGGTGTAGTTAGTTTTTTTAGGAATATGAGCCATCATGATGTGTTTTGAATTGAAGCAATATCTCTTGACTTTGTTATGCCTTGAGAATAGTGAGTACTTGATGCTTAGGCTCAATTTTTGACTCTTGTATAAGTACCTTAAATTGTATGATTTTAAATTTGCTTGACTGCTTTGACTAGAGTGTCTTGATGAATCCAATCCTGAGTGAGTTATGTGTCATGTGTGTGTGAGGTTTGGGTGTTATTCTATGCATTGCATTTAATGCCTAGAACTTGTCCAGTGTGTTTGCAAAGCGAAATAGTAATTTTGTTCAGTCTAGGAAGTGATATAAGCATTTCTTTGTTGAGCCAGATAAGTATATTTTACCCGCCTAATTGTTATATATCGTAGTTAACCCATTTGAGCCTCTAATCCTTTTTATTTGGCAACCACATTACAAGTCTTACCCAATTGTTTGAATGGACTATCTATTTGAACCTTTTAACCTCTCATAAGCGCTTGAATTGTGATGATTTATGTAAAAGTTAAAGTGTCTGGTGGTTGGTTTGGCTTTTGAGTGGAACTAATGAAATCAGGATAAATGTGCAATGTTTTGAACAAGTAAGAGCCACTTGAATTGAAAAACAAAATATAGTTGTATTGCTGTGAAAAAAAAGTATTTCTTTAATAAGTGGTGAATCTTGCTGTAATTGTGCTTAAAGAAGTATGGGGTAATATACATTGATGTGAAGGTGGAATTTTGGTTTGACATAAGTACGAGGTTTGAATGTTAAAGTATATGTATTAAAGTGCTGAGGGAGGTGTAGTCACTCTTATATCTAAATGTATCTTACCCGTCCCGTAGCCTACATTACAACCAAATAAAGTCCTAATTGATTCTAGATTGAATGAGCTCGATTAGTGGAGTAATACACTACGGGCAAGCTTATGGTCCATCTTTTGTGGCATATGAATATTATTTGTGAGAGTGAGTGAATTCTTTCTATCTTGAGTTCCTAAGTGTTCTTAAATTTTATTGTGTGGAACTACTCTCTTGTGTTGTGTGAGGGCACTTGATTCATGAAGGAAAGGTAATGTCAGTGACTTCTATGTTAGAGTAAGTAAGTGAGTTGTGAATAATGCGTGGCACTTGTGAGTCAAATCTTGAGGTGAAGATGTTACGCTTTTGTGCTTAGTCTATTTTAAATACTCTTGGTGTGATGCGTTAGGAGAATTATTTTAAAAGGTCGTGTCTATAAAAAAAAGTGTAGTTTTGCTCGATAACAAGTAATGATTTAAGTGTGGGTATTGATGATAGGCTATAATTATATATTTTAGTCGATTATTACACTCTAATTCACTGCACTGTAGTTGAGTTTGCGCTTTAATCGCTAGTGTTTTGCACTAATAGTATATTTTATGCCTTGTAGGAGTGATTTCGAGCTATATAGATATTATAAAATAAAATTAAGTGATTTGGAGCTTTGAAGTCTGATTAAGAGCTCAAGGAATTAAGCCGGGGTCGGTTTTGGGGGTCAAATTTGATAATTAAGTACGAACGAAGACTCGAGGAGGCATATTGCGCACTGTCTAGTAAAATAGATATAACGTTTTACGAAAAACTCCATTTGGGCTCCACAATATATGGTTGGAAAGCTAATTCAAAGGTCTAAAACTTTAATATTTTACGTTTTTCCAAATTTCAAACGAAACAGGGTGAAAAATATGGTAGAAACCTCGACTGCGGGGCTGAGGCAGTATATACCGCGGTTTACCGTATCCGCGGCAGTCCTGACATGAAATATTATCCTTTTTCGCGTAGGAGAAGGTATAATTATTTGGGATCGATCCTAATTGGTATATATACATGGAAAACGGTATTTTAAGGGAGTTGGACATACTTTTGACATAATTTAGACCTAAAGAGGCAAAGGAGACCGGAGATTCAACCTTAGAAGGCAGAGACATAAGAGGAATAAGGCGGGGAATTCTTCTACGAGTTTTTCCTTCTTCTTCCTATTTTTCATTGTTGGTTATGACTTTTAGTATTGTAGTTTTACATGCTATTATGAATAGCTAATTTGTTATCTAGGGTTTTGATAGAACCTATTGTAGGATAAATTCTTGTTATGTTTTTATATATTTGAGCCGTAGTATTTTCTCTATTTGTTCAGCTACGTGTTTGTTGTAGTTAATTGAGAGGATCCTCAATTAGTTGTGTCTATTTAGTGTGCATAACTCGAGAGAGAGTGCATATTTAGGTCAATTGTTGAAAAACAACACTCCCAAAGTATAAGAGGAATCTATAACTGCGGGTTTAAAAACGGGATTAGGAATAACGAAGCCTTGGGTGCAATCTAAAGTGAGTTGTAATAAACAAAGCCAGCTAGCATAACTCGGGAGAGAGCGTCTAGTAAATTATTGTAATTACTCGGGAGAGATTTGCGGTAAGAGGAGCGCTCATGATTGGTAGAGAATATTTAGGCGAAATTATAAAAAAATAATGCGGGAAGGATTCCGACAATTGGGGAAATCATAACTCTAGACCTCCCTAATCTTTTTTCCAACCTGTAGCATCTTTGGTGTTAATTTATTATTTTAATTTGTTAGTTAGTTAGTCAAACACAAGAATCTGAATATCTATAAGTTATGAGTTGTTCAATTTTGTCTTCTTAGTGATATTAAACAGATACAGCTAAGCCTTAGTTCTCTGTGGGATTCGACTCCGAACTTTTAGATCGGATTATATTTACAGCGACCGCTTATCCTTTTTTGGAGCAGAGTTGGGTGTGATCAAACTACATATGTCATACAAGGATCTAAAATCAACTCCACCTTCAATAATGGGATTACATAAGTTTGCCCAAGCTTTCAAGTGATGTTTGCTTCTATCTTCCATATTCTGCCCAGAAAAGTTTGCCATGATCTTTTCCATTTGTGATAATAGAGTTTTCGGAGGGTGGAGTACATACATTATATTTTCACCAATGCAGCTGAAAATATATTTCATGTTCAATAAAATCGTAATTATAATTAATTACTTAAATTTTGATATTGAAATAATTCTTTGAAGAATGGTCACAAATTTAGGATTTGAGGTATATATGTTTTGCCACTTCAACTTTCCTACAATTTATGATTTTTTGAATTTTTTTTTTTTTTTGCTTTCTTGCATATATCAGGATGGAAACAAGCAACTAAATACTTTCCAAAATTTTAAGTTTTTATTGAAGTTTTCAAGTTCTAAACATGTAGGAAAGTTGTTATTTCAAATTTTCAAGTTTTAAACACACTATGAAAGTTCTTATTTCCTAAAAAAAAATCTGTTTCTTTTTATTTAAGTTATGAAATTTTGCACTCCAGCTTTTGTCCGTTTCTCCTTTTTTTGGTTAAATCCATTTAATTGTTTTTAGACTACTTTGTAAGTAATAAAATAAATATATGAGTTATGTATAGATAAATAAATTACTTATACTGTGTTTGGCTAAGCTTCTAAAATCAGCGTGTAGACAACAAATTAGCGTCGAGAAAATAAAATTAAGACAAAAAATATCGCAACAATCGTAGTATTTTATTTCAAATAATATGAGTGTACAATCTCTATGATTCCTCTGATTTTACTTTCCAATATAAATTCAAGGGTTTTTGAGCTTGATCTTGAATTTGAATTTGATTTATCCGTCGTGAACGCTTTGATTGTTGCCAATAATTGTATCACGAACAAGCAACCTTGATCTTGAACGTCTTGTATTTGATTTGACTTTGTTCTTGATCTTGAATACTTGAATTGTTCTTCGTTCTTGATCTTGCACTTGATTTCTTGAACTTGGACTTGATTGCTTGAAACTTGAAACTTGAAACTTGTGGAGGAATTTGTAGTGTTTAATCCACGAGTTCTTTCTTGCTTCTTGTTATAACTTCTGGTGTCTTTTCTGGGTTATGAAAACCCATATTTATAGTTGTCGAAGAGGAGAGTTATGATAAGAACAAACTTTTTCCGACCAATCAAATTAAAGTATGACATGGCGATATTTGATTGGCCAGAACATGTCACTTGCACACGTATCGCGATTTCATTGGCATTTTAATGTGACTTGGCATGCTTTGTCATTGAGACACGTGGCACGATCCTATTAGCTCTTCCGCTTAAGTTGGTGTGCTATGTCATTTGACACGTGGGCATCCATTTGGGCCTCTAGGAAGATAAAATCTTGGGCCTAATGAATTGGGTTCACCACTTTAGCCGATTAAGTGGGCTAGCCCAATAGATTAAGATTTATTTATTTAACCCATATATATTGGACTTATATAATTAATTCAATTATATTAGTCCATAATATTTATTTGAATTAGTATATTTAAAATACAATCCAAATTATTTATTAAATTTAAATTCAATAAATTTTACATGCCTACAAATATCCCCTACTTCAAGACTTATTGAGATGTAGACTTGTTAAAATCGAAAACGGGTAATGAAGTATTGGCGGTCTATCAAATGGGATCGCACATACATGATCATCATGTGTAACTCTGTATGCTCATATCAACATATTTTCTGTTCTTACGATGTTTCTATAATTTCCATGGTAAGGTGTGGTTAGGGGTGTCAATGGTTCGGTTCGGTCGGTTATTTTATAAAATTTGTAATATTCCAATTTTTCGGTTATTTTATTATGTATAACCAAAATTAGACTTTTCGAAACCGTCCCAATCATGTCGGTTTTTCTTCGATATCGGTACGATTCGGTTAATTTTCGGTATTTTTTAAATATCATATAAAATTCACCAATAGAAGTAGAATGCAATAACATTTCTTTTATAGGACTCAACAAAACTCTCTAGACATTTTTACTGTTTAAAGGGCGATGAATTAAAAATAAAAGATGGCTAGAGTATAGATCCATCAACTATTCTGCAACGTAAAAAAAATCAAATGAAGGCAAAGAAAATATTAATCACACGAGTTGAAAGATATTTATCAATCTGAGACTCAAGAATAAAGTGTATAGAAGATTAAATATTTAAAAAAATAAATCTAAATTATATGAAAGGAAACATATTCAATACATGTAGTTTGCTACTCATAATCGCTAGAATACTTTGTGTCTTGCTAATAAAGATACTTAAAATAAGTTAGTTTAGGTAGAAATAACATAATAGGTTTTAGGAATTAGTATTTTGAGTTTAATTACTTGTTGGCTTGTAATATTTTTCTTAATTCCAAGGCCCAAAGAAAAAGTTAATATATTATTATATTTAAACTTAGTAGATAAATATATTTTTCACATGTAAAATTTACGATTTGGTATTTTTTAGATTTATTTTTATAAAATAAAAAATTTACTGTAATTATCGGTATAATTATAGATTTATATATAAACTTACGGTTTCTTAAAACGAAACCTAAAAATTTGTTCGATACTGTACGATTCGATCGATTTAATCGGTTTTTAAATATTTATTGACATGCCTGGTGTGGTGTAAGTAGACTTAGTACTACACTGTCAATGCTTTATGTTTTCTAATAAATCACATTGCAAACTTGCCGTCCCCTGTGTTAGTGTAAGATTTGCTGTATATCAATGCCAAGTTGACGTATTGTTCAAATAATGGCCATTTACATTAATAGGGATAAGACAACTTATTGACAGTTGTTTCAATGTGAAATCATATTGCCGCCTGACATCTAAGACTCCTTTTTGGAAAGGAAGTCTTTCCACATTGTCATGATTTGACAAAATTTTATATTACTTGCAATTCTTACAACAATTCGAGTCCGTCTTGGAATCATTCTTGCCGCCGCAATTAGACGAATCCCATACGGAAAACACTTCATAGCAGAAACTGATCCCACGTCGGCAGTTCACTTCAACAATCGGATTTTGATGTCTATAAATACAGTATACTCTTTATTCTATTAACATCGCTTTCAGCGTTTTCAAATCATTTTGAGTTTATTTTTACCGACTTGGAAAAGTTAACGCGAAGATAGTTTTTTATTTTTTTTATATATTTTTTTTTGTCATTTTTTTGCTAGGTCAAACAAGAAGAGTCGTCAAGTGCTAAGTCGACGAATAACTCTATAACGTCCCATCGAACGATAAATCCGCAATACGGTTGAATTCACAATAATTTATAGATGGGTGGATCTTGCAACAACTCATAGACATATCAATTTGCAACAACTTATAGACGGATAAATGCATAGCAACTTATAGATGAGCAAATCCCCATCACCGTATAGACGGACAAATTCACATCAGCATATAAACAGATAAATCCATACCAATATATAGACGGACAAATCTCCATCATCATATAGATGGACAAATCTACATCAACATATAGATGGACAAATCTGCATCAATATATAGACGGACAAATTCGCATCAACATATATATGGATACATCCACATCAATATATAGATGGACAAATTCCCATCAACATATAGATGGACGAATCCATACCTATATATAGACAGACAAATTCACATCAACATATAGATGGATAAATCCATATCAACATATAGATTGACAAATCCCAATCACCATATAGATGGCCAGCTCCACATCGCTATATAGACGGGCAAATCCATAAAGAGGCCAACTTAAGGTACAAAGGGACTTAAATATCCACCTTAATATTGGAGAATTATAGTTCCTTTTAAGGACAAACCCCACGAAGAGTCCAACTTAAGGTACAAAGGGACTCAAATGTCCACCTTAAGATTGAAAAATTATAGTTCCTTTTAAGGACAAACCCACAAAGAGGGCAAATTAAGGTGCAAATGGACTCATATGTCCACCTTAAGATTGGAAAGTTATAGTTCATTTTAAGGACAAACTCACAAAGAGGTCAACTTAAGGTGCAAGGGACTCATATGTCCACCTTAAAATTGAAAAATTATAGTTCCTTTTAAGGATAAACCCACGAAGAGGCCAACTTAAGGTACAAAGGGACTCATATGTCCACCTTAAGATTGGAAAGTTATAGTTCCTTTTAAGGATAAACCCACGAAAAGGCCAATTTAAGGTGCAAAGGGAATCATATGTCTACCTTAAGATTGAAAAACTATAGTTCCTTTTAAGGACAAACCCATGAAGAGGCCAACTTAAGGTTCAAAAGGACTCATATGTCCACCTTAAGATTGGAAAGTTATAAAGCTTCAACTTGAAGAATTCACGGACTTGATGACGTCGACTTGAACATTTGGAAAAATTTGAAGATTCGGCGGACTTCTCAGCTTAAACTTGAAGAACGATAAACTTGAAGATTCGGCGGACTTTAATGTTTCAATTTGAAAATTTTGAAGGCTCAAACACTTCAAATTGAAGACCGACGAGTTTGAGGTCCTCAACTTGAAGAATTCAACTTGGAGACCTAGAGGGATTAGATATCTCAACTTGAAGGGTGGGGAACGTGAATACTTCAACTTGAAGACCGACAAACTTGAAGATTTCAACTTGGATACTTCGAGGGCTTAAACAACTCAACTTGAATTCTGGTGAACTTAAGGACTTCAACTTGAAGACCGATGGACTTGGAGGGATTGAATACTTCAACTTAAAAACTGGAGGATTTGCAGACTTCAACTTAAAGACAAAATTTGAAGGTTTGGCGAACTTTAAGGCATAACGAATCACTAGGCTTCATTGCAAATACTTGGTAGTCTCTTAAAATACTATAATCATTCCATTGAAGACACCAATTTACCATGGAAGCTAGCCCCTTTTAAATCAAATGAGATCAAAGTTCAACAAGAGGATGGCATTTCCGCTTGATTTTACATTCCTCCATACTTCACTCGGACAACAATTGGGGCAATACATATATTTTGAAGTTATGCGACTGAACTTAGAATGAAACCCTAAGATTCTTACGTACCTCGGTAAAGAGGATCAAGTCATATAGTAGTTTAGAATGGGTAATTTAATTTTTTTTATGTTCTAACTTTTGCCTAGACGGCCTCTTTCGAAGTTTTCAACCTAGCAGACTCCCTTTTTATGTCCTAACTTTTTCCTAGGCCGCCTCTTTCGAAGTTTTCAACCTAGCAGACTTATTTTTATTTCTTTTTCTTTATTATTTTGTTTGTTTGTAGTGGGAATACACAGTTTAGACTCATATGGGCCAGGAGTGTAGCAACATGCAATTTAGGCTCGTGCATGAAAGAGCGTGGCAACTTTAAGGATAATACTTCTTTAAAACATGCCATTAATAAGGCCGATTATCATGCCATCTACATCAACCAACTTGTAAGCCTCACTTGAGTAAGCTTTTTGTACAACATATGGCCCATCCCATTTTGAAGTGAACTTCCCTACAGTTTTATGGGAAGTAATTATGGGTCTTCGTACGACAAGGACTTGATCTCCTACTTGAAAGGATATCGGGAAAACTCTTTTATTAAAGGCGCGAGATAATCGAGCTTGATAATATTCAAGACTCTGTTGAGCTTCCAACCTCTTCTTATCAAGAGTCTCCAACTCCGCTAATTGAAGTCGAGCATTTTCTTCATCAATAATCCCTTTTTGAATAGCCAGTCTTAACGAAGGTATTTGATGCTTAAGTGGCAAGACGACTTCGACTCTATAAATGAGTGAATAAGGAGTCGCCTGTGTTGGCATGCAGTGAGCCATCCTATATGCCCATAGAGTTTCTTCCATATGGTCATTCCAATCTCGTTTGGATTTGGAGACAACTTTCTTTAACAAGGTGCGTAGAGTCTTGTTGAATGCCTTAGCTATACCATTAGAGGCAGCATTGTACATCAAATATGGTTACGTTTCTTGAAGCCAAAGAGATCAAAAATCTTGTTCATCAGCCTATTATCAAATGGCTTTTCATTATCCGTTATTATGAAACGAGGAATGCCAAAGCGATAAATAATGTTTACTCGGATGAAACTTGTAACATTTTCCTTCTTTACTTCCTTAAGAGCAACAACTTCAGCCCATTTTGAGAAGTAGTCAGTTGCATCCAAGATGTATAGGTTCCCATCAGAGGACTTTGGCAGTGGTCCAACAACATCCAATCCCCAAGCGTCAAATGATTAGGATGCAATATTCGGGTGCAACACTACAGAAGGTTGATTAATAAAATTCGCGTGGAATTGAAAAGCCTTGCATCTTCGAGCATAGTCCAAGCAATCTTTTACCATCGTTGGCCAATAATATACCATCCTTTTTATATGGAAGTGGGGCTTTGGTCCAGACTGGTGTGAACCACATACCCCAGAATGCGCTTCTTGCTAAGCTTAGAGTGCTTCATCTTCCCCTAAGCATCGCAAGAGTATTCTCTCGAATGATTTTTTGTATCAGGTATCTTTGTAGTATAAGAAAGCGAGGTGCACAACGACGAATTTCAGTTCTTCTCCGCGGATTTTTTGGAAGTATTCCATATCATAAGTAGTTGATAATGGGTTGTCTCCTTTCTTCTTTCTCGACTTCTAAAACAGCGACAAGATTCTTGAGTTCATTTTGTTCACCTTCATCTTCATTTGGCAGCGGTACTACCCATTTTTGGTGGACAATAACTTGCGCTTGATTAGGCAGGGTTAAAGATGAAGTTAGGCCAGCTAAAGTATCCGCCTTCTTATTTTCTTTCCTTGGCACATACTGAATAGTCACATCACCGAGCCACCCTATTAACTTTTTTGCGTAATCATGATATGGGCGTAGTTCAGACTTCTTGACCTCGTAACTACCCAAAATCTTATTGACCACTAACTGAGAGTCACCAAATACTTGCAATTGCTACCGCTTCATTTCGACGGCCATTTCGAGCCCAAGTATTAGTGCTTGATACTCAGCAACATTGTTAGAGCAGAGTTGTGTCAACGTAAAAAAGTAGGGCACAACTTTACCTTGAGAAGTGACAAATACTACACCAGCACCAACTCATCCACGATGTGCAGCACCATCAAAGTACATCTTCCATGGAGGTTGAACTTCGATGACCATGGCATCATCATCAGGTAGTTCGTTAGTTAGCTCCCAATCATCAGGTATAGGGTGATCTTCCAAGAAGTCCTCTAACGCTTGTCCTTTTATAGTCTTTTAAGGGATGTACGCGATTTCAAATTGTTGAAACTGGAGGTACTACCTTTCTAGTCGATCGCTAAGGGCGGGTTTTGATATCATGAACTTGATAGGATTTGCTCTAGAAACCAAACGAATGACATGAGCTTGAAAGTAGTGCTTCAACTTTTGGATCGAGAAGACTAGCGCTAAACATAACTTTTCAATTGGCGAATAATTCAGCTAATTTGGTGTCATCATCTTACTCAAGTAGTAAATGGAGTTTTCTTTCCCTTACCTATTTCTTGGGCCAATAATGCTCCAACATACCTTTCTTGTGCTGAAATGTATAGTATCAACGGCTTTCCAAGTATAGGGTCTGCCAGAACTGGAGGCTTCATCAAGTATGATTTAATGCTCTCAAAGGCGTTGCTACACGCTTGGTCCCATTTGAAAGGGACACCTTTCTTCATAAGGTGACTAAATGGTTGGCACCTCCCAAGTAGGTTTGAGATGAATCTCCTAAGGTACGCTAACTTTCCCTGTAGACTTTTCAATTCGTGAATGTCCTGAGGCTCAGACATTTTTAAGATTGCATCTACTTTGACTTGATCAATTTCAATCCCTCGATGTAGAATGAAGCCAAGGAACTTTCTGGAAGTAACTACAAATGTGCATTTCAATGGGTTCATCCAAATTTGGTACCTCCGGAGCAACTTAAACACCATTATCAAGTCTTTCAAGTGGTCGCCTTTCTCTCTTGATTTTACCACCAAGTCGTCAACATAGCATTCGACATTCTTGTGGAGAAGATCGTAAAAAATATTTTGCATAGCCCTTTGGTAAGTAGCACCAACATTTTTCAAGCCAAAAGGCATTACTTTGTAGCAATAAATACCCTTGGGGGTACGGAATGCAGTAAGCTCTTCATCTTTTAGCGCCATGTGAATTTGGTTATAGCCTGATGAACCGTCCATGAATGACATTGCCTCGTACCTTGTAGAAGCATCAATCATCAATTCTGGAATGGGAAGCGGGAACTCAGCTTTCGGGCATGCATCGTTAAGATCCCTAAAGTCAACGTACACTCTAATCTAGCCATTTTTCTTCCAGGGACAATACTTGAAACCCATTGGGTATTTAACTTCACGAATAAAGCCAGCTTCGATGAGTTTGTTAACTTCGGTTTCAATCAAGGGAACCAAGTCCGACCTAAAACGCCTTTGAGCTTGTTTAACAGGGCGAGCACCATTTTTTACTACAAGGTGATGGACTGCTACTTTCGGGTCCAAGCCAGACATCTCTTTGTAACTCCAAGCGAAGACGTACTTGAACTCATTGAGTAACTCAATATAAGTACTCTCTTCATCAGCTTTCAGTAATGCACTTAGGTCGGTGGGTCTTGGTTCTTCATCGGTGCCAAGGTTAACTTCTTTTAAGGTATCAATTGTCATCTTCACTCCTTCTTTAAGTTCAGGTGGAGTATCCTTCGCATTTTCATCTTCTTGAGGGTCCCCATCGTTGAAGGATATGTGAGAACACGGCGAAACATCCTCCAATTCCGCATTATCCTCCATTGAAGATGGAACGACATTCTCGACTTGTACAGTAACATGATACGAAGAACACACACTTTCTTCATCTTCGTCACGTTCCTTAGTGTAGACCATAGTATATGGCTTTATCTTCAGTACTTCTTTACATGAAACCATAAGTTTTGTTTGTCGCCTTATTCTAGAAGGAACCAAACTTTAGAAATCCTTAGAGATATCCTGAATTTTGGGTGAAACAGGTGTTCTTATGCTTTGAAAATTTCTCTGGAACTTGTACCCCTTCTTGAATGTACCCAATCTTTCAAACACAGAGGTCCTCATAGGTGATTTTCCAAGTCGATCAAGGATATAAGGATTGCTATAAGCGGATGATTCATCTTCTATATTGATATAATTGCTGCTCACCCTTCTTATTGAGATGCGCACTGGTGATGGTTGCTTGTATCCCAAACCTTCACATGATTGCCTCGTTGCAACTTCTGATGGGAGCTTCCCTAACTTTGATGGATCATTGGAATTGTATCCAACTTTTTCAAATAGCTTATAAGCGTTAGGGTCAAAATATTCATCTGTTTGCTTTGAAGGGAGTGCCACATTCTGCAAATGATTTTGGGCTATAAACCCTACAAGCGGCTTCGAGGACAACTTTACTGCCTTAATTATTTTATCGAAAGAGTTAACTCCTTTAGCGTGTTAGTTTGGAGATTGGATGATTCGTCGTCGTCTTTCTTCCTTTTAGGGACATATTGGAGCGCATGAATCACTTTCTTGCCATAAGACGCAATACCCCCTCTATAAGATTTATTCGCGTTGGGTTGTACCTCCTCGGTAACATCTTTGACTCTACCAGTAGTCACTTCAACTCTTTTAACTAAGGGCTCATCAATTTTGCTTTTTATGAAATCATTGGCTTTTAACTCTTTCACAATGAGGTTCTTCAAGTAGAACTTTGCATCGGCAAAGTATGACTCTGCCTCGGTAAATGGCTTATTATCAACAACTATCTTCTTCTCGGCTTCACCCTTGTAGTATTTTAAACATCGATGGTAGGTAGATGGAACTACTTTATTCTCATGTATCCAAGGCCTCCCAAGCAAAACATTATTTGAAGTCTTCGCATCGATCACATGCAACCATACACTTGATTGAATATCTTCAATAGTGATTCCCAACCAGATCGTGCCTATGGCTGTTTACCCCCTTGGTTGAATCTTTGGATCATCACATGACTTTCTGAGAGTTTGTTCATGGGAATACCAAGTTCTTTCACAGTGTGGATTGGAAAAATGTTCACTGAGGATTCTCTATCAACCAAAATTCGATTTACCTTTTCATCGCGCATATAGACAACCAGGTACAATGGGTAGTTATGAGGAGTGTCACCTAGCAAAAGATCGCCATTTGTGAATGTGACCTTTTCCTCACAAGCATTAACTTCTTGAGGATTGGACTCGATGGGATTTTCTGAAGATGGTGCCAATGGTAGGCCATCACTCTTTTCTTCCCCCTGGTCAGCATGGCAACATGAGGCATAAATGCCCTCATAGGAAATATTCGTGAGGAACCAACTTGGTAATAACTCCTTCAAGGTCACTAGATGTCGTGGCTTTTGAGGATGGTGCACCTCCACTTTTGGTTTCTTCAAATAATTAACTGGATTCCATCTCATTGGTCTTTTCACCATCATTTTCCTTGTTGGTTGTTCTATTGATTCTTTTTGTGGGCTCCTTTTGTGGTGCCTACGACGAGTCACCAATGTCTAACCTTCATCAACATCAGGTTGATTGACTTCAACTTTGTCGCTCTCCAATAATTCTTCATCTATACTTTCTTTAAAACCACACAATTCATCTGGACTGAATGAGCCAAAGGTGATAGAGACTTGGTTTGCACTTGCTTTCTCATCTTTAAGCAAAACCTTCTTTTCGCAAGCCAAGTCCATGACTTTGTCCTTGAGGACAAAGCACTTCTCCAGATGGTGTCTTACAAGTCGGTGATATTTGCAGTAATTTAGGTCATTTGTTTTTCCAGCTTAATTTGGTCGCTTCATCTCCGGAAGCTCAATACGATTTTTCTCCTGCATTTCTTTTAGAGTTAACTTTCCACTTGGATTATCTTGAAAATAAGTGGATTTCATACTCTGCTTCTTGCTCACCTTCATCATGAACTTTATAGGTGACGTGTTGACATTCATAGCTTTTTTGCTTTCAGACTTGGGTACAAACTTGCCCCACTTCCTGACTTCTTACTTGTCATTCCCTTTGCAAGGTTCATAGATGGGCAGCCTTTCATTTCCAGTGGAGGCCATGCTCAATTCCATGTCATGGGCACGAGTTGAAAGTTCTTTAAATGTGTCAGGCTTGATACCTTGCAAGATGTAGTGCAATCCCCAATGCATGCATTGGATGCACATCTCTATAATTGAAGCTTCACTAAGCCGATATTTGCAGTTGAGGCTTGCATTCCTCCAACGATTGATAAAGTCGATAACTGGTTCATCCTTTCATTGACTAGTATTTGTAAGTTCTATCATACTCACTGTGCATCTCGTGATATAAAAGCGATTGAAGAATTCTTGCTCTAGTTGATTCCAGCTATCAACAGATCCAGCCCCGAGGTTCGTGTACCAATCAAAAGCATTTCCTTTTAATGAGGGACAAACTACTTGATGAGGTAATCTCCATAAGTCTCAGCATTATTGAATATCTCAACGAAGTGCGCCACATGTTGCTTTGGATTGTCTTTGCCATCAAACTGTTTAAATTTTGGAGGTTGATACCTAGCAGGCATTTTCAACATATCGATCCTTGAAGTGTATGGCTTTGAGTAGGTAAATAAGGACTTAGAAGCGACTTCATATTTGTTTTTTATAGTCCCTTCAATGAGCTCCTTTAGTTGATTGATTGGAATCATCCCTTCCGAAGAGACTAGAATTTCCTTAGTGGATACAACTCGTTATGGGGGAGGATCAATCTCTTGGATTTCTGGGAGTTTTCCGGGTGCCTGAGTGGATTCTTCTTCCATCAAGATTCCCACCATGTCTGTTAGCTTGTCAATTATAGCCTCTTGATTTTGCACGCATTTGGCCAAGCCAGCGATTGCTTCCATTAAGTTTGGCAATTGCTCCTCCATAGATGAAGTGTTTGTCACCATGGCTTGCATGATTGTCGTGGACGATGTAGAGTATCATGAATTTTCACACAGATTGATCCTTGATTGGTTCACACTATGTGGTGTAAGTGGGGATGATCCATCACTTGAAGCATCATCATCTTCCTTCACAGCAGAGTGCTTGGATCCAGAGAGGTTAAGGAGAGCAAGAGTTTTCTATATCTTTTCAGCAACATTGCTTCCTCCTTCAGATGTGTTTTTGGAAGATCTTTGCTCCTTTTGAAGTTGAAGATCCGAAAACTGGGGTTGATGCAAACGACACTTGGGGTGCTTGTTGTCCTAGAGAGCTTGCTTTCCTCCTCGTAACTGGTCCGAAGCTTCCAAATGTAACATCGAGGATGTTTTCTACATCAGCATAGAACCTGGAGTTAGCAGCCTTAGTGGATGTTGATCTGGAGTTGATTTTCTTCAAAGCCATTTCCATGTTCTTGAGCTTTGGCCATTGAAAATTTAATATGAGAGGTAGAGAAAGTCCCACCGGGTGTGCCAGAATTTGTAGAAAATAAATTGGCGTCGTGAAAATAAAATCAAGATAAAAAATATCTCGACAATCATAGTATTTTATTTCAAAGAATATGAGTGTACAATCTCTATGATTCCTCTGATTCTACTGTCCAATATGAATTCAAGGGCATTTGAGCTTGATCTTGAATTTGAATTTGATTTATCTGTCACGAACGCTTTGATTGTTTCCACGAATTGTATCACGAACAAACAACTTTGATCTTGAACGTATTTTTTTATTTGACTTCATTCTTGATCTTGAATACATGAATTGTTATTCATTCTTGATCTTGAACTTGATTTCTTAAACTTGGACTTGATTACTTGAAGCTTGAAACTTGTGGAGGAATTTGCAATATTTGATCCACGAGCTCTTTCTTGCTTCTTATTATAATTTTTGGTATTTTTTGGGTTATAAAGTCCCATATTTATAGTTGTGGAGAGAAGAATTATGATAAGAACAAACTCTTTCCCACCAATCAAATTAAAGTGTGACATGACAGTATTTGATTGGCCTGAACATCTCATTTGCACACGTGACGCGATTTCTTTGGCTTTTTAATGTGACTTGGCATACTTTGTCATTTTAACACGTGGCACGATCCTATTGGCTCCTCCACTTGACTTGGCGTGCCATGTCATTTGACACGTGTGCATCCATTTGACCTCTAGGAAAATGAAATCTTCGGCCTAATGAATTGGGCTCACTACTTTAGCCCGATTTAGTGGGTTAGCCCAATGGATTAAGATTTATTTATTAGATTAATATATATTGAACTTATATAATTAATTCAATTATATTAGCCCATAATATTTATTTGGACTATTATATTTAAAATATAGTCCAAATTATTTGTTGAATTTAAATTCAATAAATTTTACATGCCGACACAGCTTATTTTGAGAAATGCTTTTCAAAAAGTACTTTTGGTGAGAAACAATTTGTGTTTGGCTAATTAATTTAAAAAATATTTTTGAACAATAATTAGTATTTGAAAAAACTAATAAA
Source organism: Nicotiana glauca (assembly GCA_026770625.1). NCBI lineage: Eukaryota > Viridiplantae > Streptophyta > Magnoliopsida > Solanales > Solanaceae > Nicotiana > Nicotiana glauca. The sequence continues at coordinate 120,914 of MU746096.1, forward strand.
AAATACTTCTAAGTATATTTTTCGCAAAAGCGCTTTTTAAAAGAAGCTATTTTCGCTGTTTCGATTGAAAAATACTTTGTTTTTCTTTGTAAAAACTTGACGAAACATTTACCTTTTAAAAAAATATAATTTTGAAAAAGAAAAGAAAAACATTTGCCTATTAGGCTATTAGTTGGCTTGGTTTCGCAGTACTCTTTTGTTTCTATACCTAGGGATGTACAAGCTGTGAGCACGTGATTTTTGCCCTACATGAATCGCTCCTACAAATTCAAGAAAAATAATTTTTCCCCTTTTTTTACAATTTTATAGGATTTTGTGATAATTTGTATGCATGTTTATTTTATTTAAATCATAAAAAATATAAAATATGTTGTATTTGCATTTTAGAATTTAATTCTATATTTTTAGGATTAATTAGCAAATTAGTTGTGTTATAAAAATGGAAAAATCACAAAAATAACTTGATTGCATCTTTTAATTTTAGTTTTTGATTTTGGTAGTTCTTCCTTTAATTTGGTTTCTACTTATTGGTGGTAATTATTATTTAGAATTAATTAGTATTTTTGATAGGCTAATTTGGTTTTATGATTTAACTTAGGATTTTCTTTTATTATTTTGTTTTTAATTTTGAAAAAAAGGGAAATTCAAAGGAGTTTAAAAATAAAAGGAAATTAACAGGGGG
>MU746096.1:158401-169615 GCA_026770625.1 Nicotiana glauca
ATATTATATGATTCAAATACCTTAAAACATGACCTCTTGAATATATTAAGTACTTATAGGTTTACCCGAAAATGTGATTTAGAACATCCTTGATTCGTTTAACTTCTAATACTTGTTAATCACCCTTATGCACCCTTGTATCACTTAAGATCAATAGGATTAACTTCTTATCATCTCAAGGATAATTCCTTCTTCGATTTGTGTTAACTAATGTATGGCATGAACTAACGCATGCGGATATGGGTTGTAACACGAAGAATATGAACCTTTGAAGGCATATTTCCCTGACGAAGAGGTAATGCACGTTGATGAGTTAGAACAAGTTAAGAAGCAAGGATGGAAACTTTTCTTTGATGGGGCTGCCAATATGAAAGGCGTTGGGATATGAGCGGTACTTATTTCTGAAACAGGGCAGCACTACCTTGTTATGGCTCAGCTTCATTTCTATTATGCTAATAATATGGCCGAGTATGAGGCATGCATCTTGGGTTTGAGGTTAGCTGTAGATATAGGTGTCCAGGAAGTCTTGGTCATGGGTGACTCGGACCTTCTTGTACACCAGATTCAAGAAGAATGGGAAATACGAGATTTGAAGCTTATACCGTACCGACAATGTTTGCATAATCTTTGTCAACGTGTTTCAATCAATAGAATTCAGGCATATTCCAAGGATTTATATTGAAGTTGCCAATGCTTTAGCTACATTGGCGTCAATGTTGCATCATCCAGATAAAGCCTGTGTGGACCCTTTGCAGATTCAGGTTCGTAATCAGCATGCCTACTGTAATATGGTGGAAGAAGTACTTGATGGTGAGCCGTGGTTCCACGATATCAAAGAATACCTCAAAATGGGTGTGTATCTAGTACAGGCCACAGGGGATCAAAAGAGAGCAATTCGACGTTTGGCAAGTGGATTTTTCTTCAATGGAGGGGTATTGTACGAAAGAACTCCAGATCTTGGGTTATTAAGTGCATAGATGCTAGACAGGCCACAACTATTATGGCTGAAGTACATTCAGGAGTTTGTGGACCACATATGAGTGGGTACGTGCTAGCAAAGAATATTCTCCGAGTAGGTTATTATTGGCTTACTATGGAGCGATATTGTATCAGTTTTGTGCGTAGATGTCATCAGTGTTAAGTGCATGAGATTCGATTCACTCCTTATCATCAAAATTGCACACAATGTCTGTACCCTGGCCTTTTGTTATGTGGGGCATGGATGTCATTGGGCCAATTGAGCCAACAACATCAAATGGACACAGGTTCATTCTGGTGGCCATTGATTATTTTACCAAGTGGGTTGAGGCTAAAACATTCAAGTCTGTGATCAAGAAAGCGGTGGTTGATTTTGTGCACTCAAACATCATCTGTCGGTTTGGGATACCGAAGGTGATCATTACAGATAATTGGGCTAATCTTAATATCCATCTGATGAAAGAGGTATGTCAGAAATTCAAGATTATACATCGCAATTCCACCCCTTACCGCCCTAAGTCAAATGGAGCAGTTGAGGCGGCCAACAAGAATATAAAGAAGATACTATGGAAAATGGTGGAGGGTTCTAGACAGTGGTATGAAAAGTTGCCTTTTGCATTGCTGGTTAATCGCACAACTATTCGTACTTCAGTAGAGGCGACCCCTTATTTGTTGGTGTATGGCACCGAAGCAGTGATAACCGCAGAAGTGGAGATCCTATCCCTTCGAATTGTTGCAGAAGCTGAAATTGATGATGACGAATGGGCCAAGGCTCGTTTGGAGCAGTTCAGTTTGATCGACGAAAAAAGATTGGCAACAGTGTGACATGGGCAGCTGTATCAACAAAGAATGACAAGAGCATATAAAAAGAAGGTACGTCCATGGAAGTTCGAAGTGGGCCAGTAAGTGTTGAGACGTATCCTTCCACACCAGGCTGAGGCCAAAGGAAAGTTTGCCCCAAATTAGCAGGGGTCGTTCATCGTGACAAGAGTGTTGTCCAATGATGCTTTGTATTTGACAGACATAGAAGTCAAGTGTGTCGAAATGGCCATCAATTCCGATACGGCCAAGAGATATTACGTATGATTTCCTTTGTTTTAATTGCATTTGTTTGTACTTGGTATGTTTTGGAGATTGGAATGGCGAGGGAATTTTGTTCTGTTATCTAAACACTTTATACTTTGTTACCCCCCTTTTGAGCCTTATTTATTTTCTTTCATACCCCTCTTTTGGAATCAGTAACAAAGTTAAGAAACACAAGCGTAAAGGATAAATAAAAGAAAAGAGAGAGAAGAAAAATGACAATGAAAAAGAAAAAAAAAGAAGAAAAGAAAAGAGTAGAAAAAGAAAAATAAAAAGAAAAAGAAAAAAAAGAGAGAAAATGGAAGGAAAAGAAGAGAAAGTCACAACAACAGTAATTTTTATGACATGAACTACGTTCGACTTGATTCCTTTTAAGGATACGTAGGCAGCCTCACGGTTCGGTCCCATAAAAATAAAAATCCAAAAGTCCCCAAGCAAGAAATTGGGGCAGAAGTTACGGTTATTGTAAGAAATCTGATTCCGAAAGTTGTAACTTTGAACCCATTTGAATAGTTTTGAGCCTTTTGATACCCTTTCTTTCTAACCCCATCCAAAAGCCCATATTACGGTCCAAAGAAAGACCTTCCGATCAGTCTTCGAGAAATGTCAAGTCAAGCAAGAAGTGGTGATTCATATCAAGGGCAACATCCTGGTCCAAACAGGAAAATAATGAAAATGAGAGAGTCTTATTGGTGAAAACCCTCACGGGCACCGTAAGGCAACGCGAGCTGAGAGAAATAAAAAATGAGAGAGTCTTATTGGTGAAAACCCTCACGGGCACCGTAAGGCGAAAGTGAGTTGAGAGAAACTAGAAATGAGAGTCTTATTAGTGAAACCCCTCACAGGCACCTTAAGGCGAAAGTGAGTTTTCAGATGAACAAATGAGGGAGGTCTATGGGTGAAAACCGTTCAGGACACCGCAGGATGAACAAGGTTAGGGTTTGTTTGAAGAAATCAGGTTATGGAATTCCGGGGCAGCAAAGTATAGCAACCGAAAGTGGATTGGTTGGACAGATTGGGCCGATTAATCCGAAATGCATGTCATGATCAATGGTACCAGCTGTTCCTCTCAGATAAGACTTTTTTTTTTCTTTTCTTTCCTTTTTGTAAGTCGTCCGGTTTTTGATTCTCTTTATCCTTAACTATCAAGGTCATTGCATTTCATTCCTTTTGAGGTATGTTCTCTAAGATGTTTCAATTTCAATCTTGTTCAAAACAAAGAAGAAAGGATGTCAATGCTCACTACCGGTTTCCTAATTTCAAAGCACAGTGGGGCCAGAACGTACCAAAGATGACATGATGCAAAGTAAGATACAAGGGGTCACCAGAAGTTTCGTCGGTGGATTGGATGGGTAATTTTATGGAAGGTGCAAAGGTTCAGATAAAAGGGTCAGAGATGCAAAACAATGGTTTGGTATAGAATGCCATCAACTAACCACCATTTTAAACTGATAAGATTTTTCTTTGATTGAAACAGGGGCAGAAAGTTTTCGTTTGTTTTGGAGAAACTCTCCGTAGGGGAAGAGCAAGCACCAAAACAGGTTTGACCGTAAACTCTCAAGACCTTTCTGAAAAATAGGGCTTAGATAAATTTCAAAACAAATCATAGAAGAATGTAAGTTGATTGCAAAGTTTGCATGGTTTAAGACACGATTCAATTAGGAATTTTCAGGACCCCTCCCTGAATAATGGGACCAAGTTTTAAGATTTCCATTAGATAGCAAGATGTAGCATAAATTCTGTTGTAGCGTAGTATGATTCAGTCGTAAAAGTGTCAGTCTTTAGGATAAGCCTTGATTTGATTTTCAGGACCTTCCTGTCTAATAGGATTAGTTTAAGACCTTTTAGATGACAAATGTAGTGGGAGTAATACCTTTAGAAGATATAACTTAGGTTTGTAATTGTTGTTGACTTAGGAGTTATCAGGATCTCCCTGGATAATAAGACTTAGCTTTCCAATTCTTAATAATAGTTGGTAGAATGATTCAGTTTAACACTCACCTATGTGCCCAGCCACCAAACTAGGGTAGAAAAATTTCTTTGTTTTGTCTATTTTGTTGAAGCAAGGAGCCCGCTTGGAGAACATGGGAATACATTCAAGTCAGAAGTCAAGAGCCTGCCTGGAGAACATGGAAATACATTCAAGTCAGCAATCAGGAGCTCACCTGGAGAACATGGGAGTACATTTCAAGTCAGAAGTCAGGAGCCCGCCTAGAGAACATGGGAATACATTTCAAGCCAGCAGTCAGGAGCCCGCCTGGAGAGCAGGGAATACATTTCAAGTTTAACAGTCACGAGCCCACCTGGAGAACAGGGAATATATTTCAAGTCAGCAGTCAGGAGCCCGCCTGGAGAGCAGGGAATACATTTAAATTTTAGCAGTTAGGAGCCCGCCTGGAGAACAGAAGGAGTACAATTCAAGTTTTAGCTTTCAAATTCTTACTAATATTTGGTAATATGATGCCCAACCACCAAACTGGGGCAAGAGGTTTTCTTTTCTTTGTCTATTTTGTTGAAGTCAGGAGCCCGCCTAGAGAACATGGGAATACATTTCAAGTCAGCAGTCAGGAGCCCGCCTAGAGAACATGGGAATACATTTCAAGCTAGCAGTCAGGAGCCTGCCTGGAGAGCAGGGAATACATTTCAAGTTTAGCAGTCAGGATCCCACCTGGAGAATAGATGGAGTACAATTCAAGTTTTAGCTTTCAAATTCTTACTAATATCTGGTAATATGATGCCCAGCCACCAAACTAGGGCAAGAGATTTTCTTTGTTTTGTCTATTTTGTTGAAGTCAGGAGCCCTCCTGGAGAACATGTGAATACATTTCAAGTCAGCAGTCAGGAGCCCGCCTGGAGAGTAGGGAGTACATTCAAGTCAGCAATCAGTACCCACCTGGAGAGCAGGGAATACATTTCAAGTCAGCATTTAGGAGCCCGCCTGGAGAACAGAGGGAGTACGATTCAAGTTTTAGCTTTCAAATATTTACTAATATCTGGTAATATGATGCCCAGCCACCAAACTGGGGCAAAAGATTTTTTATTTTATTTGTTTTGTTGAAGTCAGGAGCCCGCCTGGAGAACATGTGAATAAATTTCAAGTCAACAGTCAGGAGCCCGCCTGGAGAGCAGGGAATACATTCAAGTTGAATTCAGGAGCCCACCTGGAGAGCATGGAATACATTTCAAGTTCAGTAGTCAGGAGCCCACCTGGAGAACATGTGAATACATTTCAAGTCAGCAGTCAGGAGCCCGCTGGAGAGCAGGGAATACATTCAAGTTGAAGTCAGAAGCCCGCCTGTAGAGCAGGGAATACATTCAAGTTCAGCAGTTAGGAGCCCGCCTGAAAAACAAGAGAGTACAATTCAAGTTTTAGCTTTTTATTGATATTTGGTAATATGGTTCGTTTTAAACTTACGTATGTGCCCGGGTACCCAAACTAGGGTAGAAAATTTTCTTTGTTTTATCCCTTTTGTTGAAGTCAAGAGCCCACCTAGAGAATAGGGAATATCCAAGTCAGCAGTAAGGGGCATCAGCTAGAGAAAGGAAAATCATCTCAAACTGTAGTTGGCAGTTAGGCAGCCACCTGAAGAAAGGGCAAACATCTCAGATCACAATTCAAGGCGGCAACAAAGGGACATCACCAGAAGAATACAAGTCAACAAGGCAACAAGAACCACGAGAGCAAGTTTGAAGATATAGATAGAATTTTTGTAAAGCATAGATCATAGTCTAGTCTAGCTTCTTTTTATTTTTTGACACGGTGTAATAAGGGGTTCAGTAAGCAGTAGCAGCAGCAACGGTAATAGTGAAATCACAGCTTCATGGTAGTCCCAACAGCAGTAACAATGAACTACACTGACCTGATTCCTTTTTAGCCAAGGATATGTAGGCAGCCTCAGAAGCAGGGTGCGGTCAAATCTTTCAAAAATTCTTTCCACGGAGTATTCAAACAGGCAAAAATCGCTCGTATCCGCTAACTTTATCTTTGCACAAATTTTTTTTGTGTTTCCGAGCAAATAGGGGCAGCTGTGAGCACGTGATCTTTGCCCTATATGAATCACTCCCACAAATTCAAGAAAAATAATTTTTCCCCATTTTTACAATTTTATAGGATTTTGTGATAATTTGTGTGCATGTTTATTTTATTTAAAACATGAAAAATACAAAATATGTTGCATTTGTATTTTAGGATTTAATTCTATATTTTTAAGATTAATTAGCAAATTAGTTGTTTTATAAAAATGGGAAAATCACAAAAAATAACTTGATTGCATCTTTTAATTTTATATTTTGATTTTGGTAGTTTTTCCTTTAATTTGGTTTCTACTTATTGGTGGTAATTATTATTTAGAATTAATTAGTGTTTTTGACAGGCTAATTTGATTTTATGATTTAACTTAGGATTTTCTTTTATTATTTTTGTTTTTAATTTTGAAAAAAAAGGTAGGGTTGTGCATTCGAATCGGTTTATCGATAAATCGAATCGATTATTAGTTAGCGAAATCGAAATCGAAAAAATCAAAACCTTATTGAAACGATAACGATAAGCATATGTACAAATCGATAATCGATAAGTAATTATCGATTAGGATCAAAATCTAATTGATAAATCGAATGCACACCCCTAGACTGTAGACGCTTGTTAAATGAGTAATTACATATTTGTGTAGATCAATATAACATACAGAATGTATATATATTCTGCTACTATTTTGAAAGTGGCTATACAATATTATTTTTCCTAAGCTATACCCGTTCCTTTACCCTAAGTCCCTTACCCTATTATTTCCTCTACCACATTTAAGGAATGATCATATTTAAGGATCAAGGGAATAAAGTTCAAATTAATGAAAAACAGAATTAGCCGTGATGATGTATTTTTTTTATACCGTTGGAGTGTTGGTGGCATACATTTGATCACTTACTTTAGTTTTGTTGCATGTGCTTGTTTACACAAATTTTATATTATAAATGGTGTTCGTCTTATTTTAGCTTCTTTTTGTCCATATTAGTTAGACGCGTTTATAGCGATATACTTTTCGTGGAATCCCACAAATTTTCTTATTGGTGTTATCGATAACCGAATCGATAAGCCCCCAAAATCGATAAATCGAAATTAAAAAAAATTAAAACCTTATTGAAACGATAATGATAAGCATATGTACAAATCGATAATCGATAAGTAATTATCAATAAAGGGTCAAAATCGAATTGATAAATCGAATGCACACCCCTAAAAATAGGAAATTCAAAGGAGTTTTAAAAAAAGGAAATTATAAAAAAAAAAAAAGGGAAAGAGTGAGAGGATCAAAGTTCGGGCCGAATTAATTAAAATTCCCATCCCAAGTCATTTTTCCCCCAAACCCAATAAATCCGGCCCAAATCTATACCCCGATACCGACTTGTCACATGTTACAACCAAACGACACCGTTTTGACCAAATCAATCTGGACCGTCTATGTTTGGTTGATCAAACGACCCACAACTCGCCCTTCCTTGGTATTTAACTGTCTGAAATGACCCTACCCCCCCCCCCCTCAAAACCCCTTACCCCTCGTCTATCACTTCACCAGCGAACCCTAGAGACGGCCTCCACCACCTCCGCCGTCTGCCGCCGCCAGAAATCGCCTACAGCGGTGGCGAGTCTCCAAACGTCACCAAATTTTGACCATATTACCCCTGTTGTCTCCCCGTTTAGAATCCGCCACTAGTTTTATCCAAAAGCTGCTCAATCCATCCAAATCTTAAATCTAAGCTTGTTGAGAGTCCGACCTTGTACCATTTCTTCTTTCTCTTTTCTCTTCCTATTTTTGGTTTTCCCGAGAGATGGCCATGTTTGACATCAAACCTTCGACAAGAGGATATCATTAGATTTGTGCCTCGACAGCTACCTTAAGAGTCAAAGTCTTTCATCTTTCTTTTTTTCCCTCTTGGAAAATGACAAAAAGTGTGACATAAAGCACTAGCCATCTGGAATTTTTTCGGCTAGTGCTTATGTTGCAATTTTCATTATTGGTCAAGTGTCCTGTTCTTCAAGGTTTGGCCAGCCTGATTTAGGTATTTTCTTTGTCTCTGTGTTCCATTTATTGTCCTTCTTCATCTTTTCTCTTTTTCATTATGTATTCGTTCAATTTTGTCCATGCATGGGTGTTTAATTTATGTTTAATGAGCTCTGTTTCCAAATCAGCATGTTATTGAATGGGTGGCTGTATTAATTGTTGTAAAGTTTAAAATATCGAATAAGTTCTTTATTTTTATTAATGACAGTGTTGAATGTTCAAGTGGGGATTTATTTCTAAGTGCATTTCAATGGTAAGTTTATTGGGATTTTAGAGATTCATGCCATTTGATCTGTTTGGTCCCTAGGGTATGTTAGGGATTTGTTTGTGTAATTCTTACACGTTTAGAACTTGTAGGGGTTCCAATTGAATAATTAAAAACTTAAGGGGCTTAATGGTTAGGTAGGGATTGTAATAACTGATTGGTCTAATGTCAGTTTAGGGATTTAGGGTCTGAGGGAATCAATTTCTGTTAGGATAGAAGGTTCTAAAGAATAGGAAAAGAGCTGAAAGTTTGAGATATTTTTTGAAAAGGGTTAAAAGGGTAAAAATAACTAAGGATGGAAGGGTAAATAGGGAATTGGCTAGTTGTACTAAGGTTGCCCTAGGCATGCCTATATAAGCTCTCTTTTCATTCACTAAGGGAGCAGCCTAGAACATTCTGAAAAATCTGAGAGTAAAAATAGCTAAGAAATCCAGGGAGGACCACTGTTTTCCATTAAATATTTTCCGAGGTTTTGAGTTTCTTATTTATAAAAATGGTATTTGATTATGGCTTGAAATGAGTGGAGTTCTGAGTATGTTTTAAAGCTGGTTTGGATTGCTTGTTGGAAAATATTGTTTCATAGCTGTTTGGAGCTGTTTTCACTATTTCACTGGTTGGTCCTGGGCTGATTTCTGCTGTTTGGTACTGATAACTTTCCCTCTCTTAATTCTGTTCATTTTCAGGTATTCATCTCACTCTCCAATGAATGAAAATGGATGAATGTGAAGATTGATTCACTTGAATAGAGATTCATATTGGCACAGTTGTTTGGTCCATGTTGTTGCACTTTCAAAATTGTTTAGCTTAATTCAATTCTCTTATACGTCTTCTGCTCATTCTGGGTATGGATTGCTGTAATAATCTTAGCTTGGTTGTGGGGCATCAAATGTGCATGAAAGGTCTTGTTGAATGTTTGGCATAGTTTGAAAGTTGTATGTGTCCATAAGATTGGACACCTAGTCTATTTGTTCATATTACTGACAGAAACATGTTTTAATTTAAGTTATCAATGCGATTAGTATAAAATTCATGTCAAAAGGGGAGGTGTGGTTATATAATTGGGGTTTTCAGGGGTATTTCAGTTTTAATATGGGAATAAACATCATGTGAATGTGTTAGAACTAATATGAAATTCGAATTGTTTGCTTCCTTGATTTGGAGATAAAGGATATGTTTCTTTAGTCCCTGAGTTTCAGTAATGCTTAAAGTCGTTAGAAATTTTAGAATGGTTGTTTATTTAATTCTCTTCAAACCTCCAGTGACCATGAATTATGTATTGCTCATATGGTAGTAATGCCGGAAGGCTCTTGTCATTATGCTTGAGTTACGTTCTACTGTTGCTTAGGATTGAAGGCGTGACCTCTTTGAGGTCCAGCTCGAGCAAGGCTTCCTGAAATTGGGCTTCCGTTTAAGTCCAAATAGGGTCAGCTGTGAGACCCATTACTTTGCAGCGACCTTATTAAGCCAATGGTCTTTATGCTAAGCCCAGTTTATTTTCTGAAATCAAGAGTTAGGCTTCACTTAGTCTTATCTTTAATTTACATTGGAGTCCAGCCGTAGTATAAAAATAGTAGGATTCCTTTGGTCTCATTTCTTTATTGATTACTTGAATTAGATTTCAGGTGCGCCATGCCGAACAAAAATAAAATTGCGTGGCCCTCATATTAATTTTATAACCTAGATATTAAAAATGACTAATATTCGTAGAATATCATTTTGGGTCGTTTTAAAATACTAGTGTGATTGTGTATACGTCCGCATAACACAATTACGCTTCTAAAAATAAAACCGGAGTATCCGTTCGTGCAACTTCGGCCCAAATATTCTTAATAAAAATAAAGCGTTGTTAATTGTGGACACGTTCGCATGACATGATTTTTGACGCGCCAAACAAGCGGATATACATATGCGTAACCCGTTTCAAGATAAAATTTTTTAATTAAAAGCGGTGAAAGAGATAAATGCACATAGGTTCTAAAATCAGTAACTAGACAATTTGTTTAAGCCAAGTATGATCAAAGCGACCGTGCTAGAACCACGAAACTCGGGAGTGCCTAACCCCTTATCCCGGATTAACAGAATTCCTTATCCGGATTTTTGGTTTGCAGACTGTAATACATAGTCAATCTTTTCCTCGATTTGGGATTTAGACCGGTGACTTAGGATAACATAAATATCCCAAGTGGCGACTCTGATTTTTAATATAATTAATCTCGTTTCAATTGTCACTTCAAGTTGGAAATAGCTCCTTTTATTATATCTTTTTACGGGGTATAGTGAAAAAAGAGGTATGACACAAGCCAAACTGAACCGACGAACCAAGTCAAACTGAAGAAAAAAATCGACTTGTGGTTTGATTTGGTTGGTTTGGTGTTGGAAAATAAAAAATCGATCACTCTTGGTTTAGTTTGGCATTAACAAAAAAATAAGTCAAGCCGAATCTAAACCAAACCGATGTTATAGATAAATAAAATTTAAAAATTTTATACATATAAAATAATCATTAAAATCTAATTTGTAAGTATTTTCTAAACTATTTTATAGTTTTCAATGTCTTGAGATAGTATTTATTTGTGGCCTTATATATTCACTATCCACTAAGTAGATTCTATCTACATAACCTAAATATCAAGCCCAAACTAAAATCCAACAAGACAAAAAACAATAAAATAGATTATTCCATATTTTCCCTATGTTCCAATTCCAAAATCAAAGAACCCCAAATATTGAAAATCATTCCCCCACATCACACGTGCTTCCTGCTTGTCATTTTGCTCACATAATTGGTGATTATTTTAGTGTTGAGGTTTATCAAGTTTACAGTGCTTT
>MU746096.1:169948-179968 GCA_026770625.1 Nicotiana glauca
TTATACGAATAATTGGTATTCCTCATATATTATTAAGAAAAATAGTAATGATGCGGATACTGGGTAATTATTTGATCTCTTTTTCAAGAATAATATAACTAAAAAGAAAAACTGAAAAAACCGGAAAAAAATCGAAAAAATCGGCTAAAACCGAAACCGAAAAAACTAAATTTATGTTAGTTTTATTTAATTATAAATTTAATAAACCGACATAATTGATTTGATTTTGATTTAATAAAAAATCAAACAAAATCGCCTCATGTACCCCTATCTATACCTTTGTCCTTGGGAACACAAGCTTCGGTCTTCTGCCAAAAGCAATTCAGTTGGTCCTTGCATTTGACCACTTCACATTCAAATTACTTAAAAATGAAAACTTTTAAGACTTCCCAATTGCAAAATTGATCTTCATGTGTTTTAAATTTTTGCTTTCTTCTCCAACAAAGTAATCAAGAAAGAGACAGAAGGAAAAATAAATGTTTGAGGTGATTGTCTCTTCTTAGCCTTTTCTTGTGTTCCATCTCTCAATTAAAAAAAAAAAAAAAAGCAACGCTCAGAATTCTACTTTTCTCCAAGACGAAATCATACATAAGCTTCAGCCACTGTAATGTTAGAACTCTCTTCCTTGTTAATTTTTTGATAACTCGGAGATCTCCTAGGACCAGCTTATATGCAGTTGGATTTAGTACCCCACCATACTCCCAGAGGCGGAGCTAGCACTACTAGAAATCCGGGTAAAACTGTCCAAAAGAAACCGATCAAAGTTGGTCAGTAATGGCCAATAACCTTTCACAACGCGACCACCTTCCAAAACGCGATTATTTATGTGTGGACGGTATTTTGAAGGTCGGACGGGCATACCGATCAAAGTTGGTCCGAAATTACTGACCAACTTTGATCAATCAATTAAATTCAAACAAAAAATATAGCCGAAAAATCGACCAAAGTTGGTCGGCATTTTTATTATGTTATTAAAAAATGCACCATCTGGAATTTGAACTAGGGTATGTACCGTTAGGGGTGTCAATGGATATTCGAAAACCGACCGAACCGACCGAACTGTATCGTACCAAACCGATTTTTAGGTTTCTTTTTAAGAAACCGTAAATTTTTATATAACTCTATAACCGTACCGATAATTAGGGTAGGTTTTTTATTTTATAAAAATAAACCGAAAAAATACCGAACCGTACCGAATAAATTTTACATGTGAAAAATATATTTATTTGGTAAGTTTAAAAATAATAATGCATTAAATTTTCTTTGGGCCTTGGAACTATGAAAACTATTACAAGACAACAAGTAATTAACTCAAAATACTAATTCCTAAAACCTATTATGCTGCTTCTACTTAAATTAAGTTATTTCAAGTATCTTTATTAACAAGACACAAAGTATTCTAGCGATTATGAGTAACAAACTACAATGTATCGAATATGTTTCCTTTCATATAATTCAGATTTATCTTTTTGAATATTTTATCTTCTATAGACTTTTTTCTTGAGTCTCATCTTGGTACATCTTTTAACTCGTGGGATTTATATTTTCTTTGTCTTTGTTTGATTTTTTTTACGTTGTTGTAGAATAGTTAATGGATCTATACTCTAACCATCTTTTTTTTTAATTCATTACCTTTTAAACAGTAAAAATGTCTAGAGTGTTTTGCTAAATCCTATAAAAGAACGTATGTTATTGCATTCTACTTCTACTAGTGAATTTTACATGATATTTAAAAAATACCAAAAATTAACTGAACTGTACCGATACCGAAGAGAAACCGACATGATTGGGACGGTTTCGAAAAGTCTAATTTTGGTTATACATAATAGAATAACCGAAAAAATGGTATGGTATAAATTTTATAAAATAACCATCCAAATCGAACCATTGACACCCCTATGTACCGTGGCAGGATACTATTCTACCGCTAGACCATTTGTGCATTTTATTTTAAATTGTCTTTTATTTCATATATACTCTTTAATTATATTTTCTCACGAAAATAACCGACCAAAGTTGGTCGGCTTTATTAAAAAATAAAATTACCGGCGAAAGTTGGTCGATTTTTTAAAATGATCGGCCGAATTGACCGACCAATTTTGGTCGTTTTTTAGTATTAATTTTAATTTATTTTATATGAAAAACCGACCAAAGTTGATTGGTTTCTTGAAAAATAAATTTTGCGAGACTCAAAATACTTTCCCGCATTTTTGCAGATAAAATATTTTAAAAATCGACCAACTTTGATCGTCTTTTTGGCCGATTTTTTGATCGACCAAAATTGATCGGTCGACCGTGGTCGTTTTTTGCCGAATGTTTTAGTAGTGTAGCCCATCCACTACGGGTTCGATCGAACACAGTAGTTTTGATCCAAATCTTATATTTGTCTAATGAATATATACTATTTATTAATTTAGAACTTAGTAATTTAAATATATTAAAATTTCGAACCCATAATCTTTAAATCCTAGCTATATTTGTTTCTTGAGCTCATTTGCTTTAGAAGTGTCTTTGCTACCCACTAGTCTTTGAATTCATCCTTCGTTTGCTTTTTGTGTCTTATCAGACTAAAAAAAGTAAGACTTTGTGGGCAGTGACTTTACTATCCACTAGTCTTAATTACCAGACTTGAGAATTAATCACAATGTTTCAATTTGTTTGCTTACATTAATATATATACTTAATGGGTGTTTGTCTAAGCTTATAAGCTTGTTAAATTGACTTATAAATATTTTTTGGCTTATCTATGCGTTTGGTAAAAGTAAAAGTGCTTATAAGTTAATGCTTATAAGCCAAAAATAAGTCAAAAGTCATAAGTTGGTCTCCCCTAACTTATTAAATTTCAGGTTATAAGCATTTTAGGTTTGACCAAAATATTTACTATTCTATCCCTAAAATACTTCGTTTTAAACAAAACTTTTTGTATACCCAATTTTTTAGCTGTTTATTATTAATTTCAGTACTTTTATCCAAACACGTAACTAATTATTTTTTAAATCAGCTTTAGCAGTTAAAAATGCTTTTCAGCATATATGCTTATCAGCTAGTCTAAATCAGCTAATCCAAACGGGCTCTTAGTGGTCATTTGGTTATTGTGGAAATAATTGTGATTCCTGAGGTAAAATTACACATTGATAGAGTCGTTTCTGTTTTAAAAAATGCAGTGTTACGCGCTTAATTCTGTATCATTTAATTTTCTGCCGAATTAAGTGAGAAACTACAATGCATGTATTAGTAAATTATGCATTATTTATTTGTTCATTTACCCATATTTAGGATATTTTATTTTAAATTTAACTTACTCTTTTAATTTATTATTTTTGCGTGTTAGTCGATGTTTGATTATATTATTCTAATTACTATTGATATATTTTTAATAAACCAAATATTAAATAGAATGAAGTGATAATTTGCCAAGGGTACCACTGAAAACAATTCTTCATCCATTTTAAAACCAAATGAACATATTGAAATACAAATGGTATATCCATATATCAATACAAGTTGGGAAAAATCGAATAATTCTACAAATAGACCTTTGATTGCTATTCAATGTATCACAATCACTGATAACGTACTGCGCAGCCGCAAACCACACGAACCTTCTTCATAAATTTCTATTGGAAAGAGATAGAGAAGGAAGTCACATAACAACTTCGTGGCAATTAGTCATTGTTGTTTTGTTTCATTTCATCTAATGTTTGATTGGCATTTGAACACCGATTAATCCGGATTACTATTAGCATTTGACCACCTACTACTCCGGATTTGCGCTGAATATGGGCGGTAAAATGGTTAAAAAAAACAGTTAACCATCCATATTATCCACTAAAAAATAGGTTGGATAATGAACTATTTAAAAATGAGTCAAATATGGATAATCAATGGGTCTAACTTTTACATTTGTAAAACCTCAAATTGGAGCTTCCTCGAGTTAGGGAGCTTAAGAATTCTCCCAAAAGTGATAATATATAAGAAGTCATGAATAATATGATTACCCATATTATCTGATCCGCCGGTTAACCCGTTTTTTATCCGTATTAAATATGAGTCGGGTTGGATAATTGATCCGTTTTTCATTACCCGTTTTTTACCCGAACTATATCCGACCGACACGTTCGTTTGCTACTCCTAGCGCTATATAAGGCTCATTAAAAAAAAACGCATCCTATTAGGATTTTTCTATTCCAATACTTGAATTCGAAATCTCTAATTAAAAAGATACTATCCATCTCACTACTATGGCCTTTCAAACCTTTTACCCCTTAAGATTTTAAGACCACAAGTTTCAAAAGTTTTCTTCTTTTTTCTAAAATTTCGTGCCGAGTCAAACTACCTCATCTAATATGAAACGGAGGGAGTAGTATTTTTAATAAAAAAAATAGAGTTTTTAATATAAAGGAAAGAAAACTTTATAGTAATATAAATAAAATAATAATTTGACTTACTTAAAAATGTGTAGATGAATAATTTTCATAACTTTTAGGTTTTCATTTTTTACTCTTCAATAAAAAAATTGCTCTGTCTTTCTTAATTCGTCTAAGTCAATCTTTCTTTTTTTCCAATCTCTTCATATTTCAAAAAATCCTACATATTTTGTGTTTCTCTTTGATATTCTTATCCACTTCTTTCTCTAAGATTTCATTACCCACCTTCTTTTTCCAAGATTTCAGTAGTTCAAGTGTTCAACAATATTTTTAAGCTTCCAATAGTTCTATATTTTCATTATTTTGTAAACTCTTATCTAAGATCAACAATTAGTCATGGTAGTTTTGTTTGATTGGCATTGAGCATCAACTAATCCGGATTAGCGCTGCTTAATTAAAAAAACGGAAAGGACTAAATATACTCCCCTACTTTCAAATATTATTTACACGTACCCCTCGTTATACTATTGAGGTATCTATACCCCTACTGTCATACTATTGGGTTATCTATACCCCTACTGTCATACTTTGAAACAAAAATACCCCTATTTTGAATGGAGTGCCGCGTGGCAACACCTGATTAAAATGACTCATTCCTTTTTTTACCCGACCGGTTTTTAAAAAAAAAACCACAACTCGACCCTTATTTTCATTTATTTCCAGTTTTTTTTTAAAAACAAAAATATTTTGTTAAAAAACAAAAAAAATTTTTTTATATTTTTACAAATTTGTTTTCCCAGTTCTTACAAAACAAAATTCTTTTAAAAAACTGAAAAAATAATAATTTTCAAAAACGAAAATATTTTGTTGAAAATAATTTTCTCAGTTTCTAAAAAACGAAAATATTTTTTTTCTGTTTTTACAAAAAAAAAAAATTTAGTTTATACAGATATGTTTTTTTTCAATTTTTACAAAAAGAAAATCTTTAAAAAACTGAAGAAAATGAAAAAAGAAACATTTTTCATAAACGAAAATATTTTGTTAAAAACTGAAATTTTTTTAGTTTTTACAATTTTTCCAAAAAAAAAATGTTTTTGTTAAAAAACGAATTTTTTCAGTTTTTACAATTTGTTTTGCAAAATCTTTTCAGTATTAACTCAGTTTAAAAAAACAAAAATATTTTGCAATTTTTTTTTTTAAATCTAGAAAAAAATATTCTTTAAAAAAACTGAAAAATGAAAATATGGTTCGTGTTATGAGTTTTTTGTAAAACGAGTTAGGTTAAAAAGAAAGAAATGGATCATTTTAATCTGGTGCTGCTACGTGACACTCCATCCAAAATAGGGGTTGTTCCAAAGTATGACGGTAGGAATATGGATAGCCCAATAGTATAACGAATGGTACATATAAATAATATTTGAAAGTAGAGGGGTATATTTGTCTCTTCACCATTAAAAAAATGCTTTTTACTACGAATTTTCTATTTCATGACTAGTACTCGAAATCTTTAATTAAAAAGACACAAAAATTCCATCCATCCCAACACAGTGCTACATTTGATTCCCACTTTGGTTAACCAGAATGATCTTTTATCTTTAATCAAAAAGGCAAAAGGCAAAAGGAAAAAGGAAAAAGGAAAAAGGAAAAACAAAAGAAGAGGGGAAAATAAGAGGAAAAGAGCCAGCAGTTACTATCCTATTTGGTAATGTCATATTGAGTGATGTAAGATTATTACGTAACATGAAAACAAGTAATATTCTTAATGATGTCCAGCACTTGGTCTTGCACCATCCTAGTTTCACTTTCTCCTTTTATCTTTTGTCTAATCATTTTCAATATAATAACATAAAGAAGGAGAAAATACACCTCACGAAGCCGTCCACTAGTTTGTAATTTTCTTGATTATTCATCCTTTTCAATTCCCAAGCGTCACTCCTTAATGACTAATCCACGTAATCTCAAACCAATGAGGGCTAAAGGACAAATAAAACATCATGCTTTTTATTTTCTAAAGTCATACACTAATATGTATTCAAAAGCTTTACCTACTCTTTTTATTCCTTTGCACTCAAAATATGTTTATATTGTGGACAGAATTAATAGAAGTTACCAACCAATTGCCTTGAAGAGAAGCAGAATTTGCTTCTATTAAGTAAAAGAGTGGCCTCTCTGCATCTCATTGCCTGTTATATAAGTGAATAGAGTTTAAGAGAAGTTATCACCAATTGCCTTGGGAGAGAAGGGGAAACATCGATCATTAGCGATGATCAGCACAATGGGATTGCTACAGAGTTGGGGTGGTTTAGGGACTAGCATTGCTAGTTTCATATTCATGTGGGATATGATCCGTCGATACTGTCCCCCCGAGCTTATTCGAGCTTCAGATAAGTGGACAAGAAGAATCAGGAGCTTCTTCTACCCTTTCATTCAGATTTCCATCAGTGAATTCATGAGCAACAATCTCAAGCCACATGATGCCTATGCAGCAGTCGAGGCGTATCTCAGTGTCCATTTAGCAAAAAAGGCAAAAAAGCTCAGAGCTGAAACTATGCATGGTGGGGGAAAGCTGGTGCTAAGCATGGATGAGCATGAGAGAGTTACTGATGAGTTTCGTGGAGCAAAAATACAATGGATATCTGGGAAAACTGTGCAACGGGAAAGCAAGTACGTACCAGATGTAGAAAGAAAATATTACAAGGTGACATTCCACAAAAAATATCGTGATATGGTAACTGATACTTACTTGGAGCATGTGATCAAGACAGGAAAAGAAATCCAGATGAGAAACAGGAAGAGAAAGCTCTACACAAATGGCCACAACAAGACCACATGGAGCCATATTGTATTTGAGCACCCTGCAACATTTGATAGCCTGGCAATGGAAGCAGAGAAGAAGCGGGATATTGTGGATGATCTCCTCATGTTTAGGGAGAGTAAGGATTTCTATGCCAGGATTGGGAAGTCGTGGAAGCGGGGTTATCTACTATATGGTCCCCCAGGTACCGGGAAGTCTACGATGATTGCTGCAATGGCAAATTTATTGGATTATGACATCTATGATCTTGAGCTAACATCGGTCAGGGACAACACAGAATTGAGAAGGCTCTTAGCCGAAACATCAAGTAAATCTATCATAGTGATAGAAGACATTGACTGCTCACTTGATTTAACAGGTCAAAGGAAGAAGAAACAGGAGAAACCTCCAGAAGAGAAGACTTCAAAGAACAAGAAAGAAGTTCCTCGCAAGGATACCGAAGAGAGTGGAAGTAGAGTCACTCTCTCCGGGCTTTTGAACTTCATTGACGGTCTTTGGTCAGCATGCAGTGGAGAGCGTATAATTGTCTTTACTACAAACTATGTGGATAAGTTGGATCCAGCTCTTACAAGAAGGGGAAGAATGGATAAGCATATTGAACTCTCCTACTGTAGTTTCGAGGGATTCAAGGTGCTTGCAAAGAATTACCTGATGTTGGACGAACATCCTCTGTTTGAACCAATAGAAATGTTAATGAAGGAGACAAATATCATACCTGCTGATGTTGCAGAGAACCTGATGCCTAGCTCCCCGAAAGAAGACGCAGGAAAATGCCTTATGAAGCTGATTGAAGCTCTCAAACAGGCAAAAGAAGTGATGATAAAGAAAGGAAAGGAGGAACCAGCAGACAAAGAACTGCCTGAAATAAAAGAAGATGAAGATGTGTTGCAGGAAATGGAAGATTCTATAGACAAAGTTTAGATGGTTTTTCGCAAAATTAACAAAGAGTTTGAGACCATCACGTTTTACAGTTGATTCTTGTAAGATCATCAAACTACTTTTGTGTAGCTAGTGTTGATGCCGGACCTAAAACTAGACCCTTTTTTTTATGCGAGACATGAGTTTCAAACTGAAATTTGGATGAAGAGTTTATCCCATTTATGTAGTTTTATCCTTTTTCCCACTTTCATACACACAACATGTCCAGCCTATCCTTGTAGAACAAGAAGAAAGGTCTTTGCATAATAAAATCATTCACTTTCCGTCAAAAGCTGGGGTAAAGTTACTATGAAAGTCTTTGCATAATAAAATCATTCACTTTCTGTCAAAAGCTGGGGTAAAGTTACTATTGTTCATCATTATAAATTACTACCAATCAGCAGACCCTTCGAATGGGTAAAACATCTGTTACAAATCTCTCTTAGCATTTACTTCTTTAACTTACCTAATACTGCCCCGCAATGTGAAATTTGCTAGTTAATTGTTCATACTGCAACAAATAAAGGCCATTTGACAAAATACTAGACAGGGTAGACAATTATTTATTTATTTCTATTTTGAAAACGGTGGTGTTAGGGCTAGTTTGCACAAACCTTGACTATTCCCGGGTATTTGCATCCTCCCACCAACATAATATCTGGTACTTTTGCCACCAAGGCTTAGGTAAATGGGAAGCGATCACCTAAGTTTTTGCCTTTGGAACTGAATCATAGTCTTTCATAATCTTTCGTCCAACTTCAACGGTGGTTGGGGGCGACAATTGTAATCAGAACACCCGGGTAACTCTGATCAGATAGTAAGAACTCGGCTTATTAAATAAGTATGTTCCAAGGCTCCAATGTTTTGAGATCATCTCAAATGAACTTCAGCAGTGAATCCATCATCCATGACCTTGATAGTAATAATATTCAGGTCATATCACATTACAACATTTGTGCACAAAATACAGGAGGAATCTGACAATCATATTGGGAACTACTGAAAGTATAGTGAATACGCTTATGCCAGTTCAACATCCAGCTATGGAGCGGCTAAGGACTATTCTCCCTCACTACATCCCCTGATCCTGATTTCATAAATGGACAGAGGTGAGTGGATGGTTGAAGGAATTTGATACAAACCTGGATAGTTGCTACTGCATCACAAGGCATGATCAGTGCTTTATGAAGTTGAGAGCATAGTAAGAAAAAAAAAACAGCATAGAAGTATATCCACAATTTCCAGCTTCACCCCTTTTGGAAGTAATTGAGCAGCAAACTTGTTCTCCAGGGGATAAGGTCTCTAAATAATATTCTTGAAAACAAAACAAAATAAAAAGCAGCTAAAAGCCTAATTTTTCCTTTTCACATAAGCAAAAATTAGGGGTCCAACTCGCAACTATCCTTCTTGTAAACTGTTTTGTGTGTCAAAGCAAAACACAATTAACATGGACATGGATTATTTCAAGACCAGTACAAGATATATGTACCTATTAATGCAGCGGAGTACAAGTTACAACCCAGAAAATTGCTCCAAAGTCCACTTTGAATCTCTTAAAAATAAAGGGAAATTGCCACAAACTAAATGTCTTTTTTATGTGTTAATGTGGAAGAAAAGAAAAGAGATTATTTCTCTGTTTTTCTTTTCTTGCGTCTCTCACAACTTTGCCAAAGATCAGAACCTTTATATTTAGAGCAGTCAAATAGCACCCACTACACTTACGTGTAGTAACTTCTTTTGAGAAGTTATTTCATCTGATCCCTTTAACAAAAACAAAAAAAAAGGTCGGGTCTACCCACATGGAGCGACTCATGACTTAGACCCAATATCCAATGTATTTATCACTGGTCGTTGAAAAATAGCCAAGTTTCAAAAGTCATCAAAATTTAGCCACTTTAAATCTGAGCGAAAATACTGTTC
>MU746099.1:0-16190 GCA_026770625.1 Nicotiana glauca
GCCTAACTTGAATGATACAGAACCGGTTAATTTGGGAACTTCTGAAGAAATCCGGGAAACCAAAATAAGCATTCATACAGACGAGAAAACCCGAGATGTAATGATCCAACTCTTGTTCGAGTTCAAAGATGTGTTTGCTTGGTCGTACGACGACATGCCAGGGCTAAATGTTGATCTGGTGGTTCATAAGTTGCCAACTTACCCCAATTGCCCTCCAGTCTAACCAAAGAAAAGAAAATTTAAAACTGACATCAGTGATAAGATCAAGGAAGAAATCACGAAACAGTTGAAAATAGGGGTAATTCAAGTGGTCCAATATACTACATGGTTGGCTAATATAGTTCCAGTTCCAAAGAAAGACGGAAGACCTTGGTGTGCGTGGATTATAGAGATTTGAACAAGGCAAGTCCCAAAGACAATTTTCCTTTGCCCAACATCCACATCCTTGTTGATAATTGCGCCAAACATGAGATACAATCCTTCGTGGATTGTTACACTGGATATCACCAGGTACTGATGGATGAAGAAGACGCCGAAAAGACAGCTTTTACAATACCCTGGGGTACATATTGTTATAGAGTCATGCCGTTTAGTTTGAAGAATGATAGGGCGACCTACATGAGGGCCATGACCGCCATTTTCCATGATATGATGCATCAGGAAATAGAGGTATATGTGGACGACGTAATCATCAAGTCCAAAACCCGGGATGATCGTGTTCAAGATTTGAGGAAATTCTTTGAACGGTTGCGCAAGTATGATCAGAAGTTGAATCCGACTAAATGCGCCTTCGGGGTCCCGTCTGGTAAAATTTTGGTCTTTATAGTCTGCAAGAGAGGTATCGAGTTAGATCCAACAAAGATAAAGTCTATCCGGGATTTTCCTCCTCCGAGAACCAAGAAAGATGCGATGAGCCTGTTAGGTAGATTAAACTACGTCAGCCGGTTCATTGCTCAACTGACATCCACATGTGAGCCCATATTCAAATTATTAAAGAAAGATGCAGCGGTCAAGTGGACAGATGAATGTCAAGAAGCCTTTGATAAGATCAAAGAATATCTGTCAAATCCACCCGTCTTGGTCCCACCAGAGCCTGGGAGGCCTCTTTTCTTGTATCTGACGGTCTTCAAAAATTCTTTCGGCTGTGTCCTCGGACAACACGATATAACCGGGAAGAAAGAGCAGGCGATCTATTATTTTAGAAAGAGGTTTACCAGCTATGAAGCTAAGTATACTCTATTGGAAAGAACCTGTTGTGCTTTGACTTGGGTCGCTCAAAAGTTGAGACGTTACTTGCATGCCTACACCACCCNGATTCTGCTCATTGAATTTGACGTAGTCTATGTCACTCGCACAGCAATAAAAGCTCAGGCATTGGCAGATCATTTGGCTGAAAACTCGGTTGATGATGAATACCAACCATTGAACACTTACTTCCCAAATGAAGAGGTAAATTCAATAGAGGCCACCTCTGAAGACACACATGCTTGGAAAATGTTCTTTGATGGGGCGGTAAACATAAAAGGTGTAGGAATTGGGGCAATCTTGATTTCACCCACTGGTCAGCACTATCCGGCCACAGCCAGGCTTCAGTTTTTCTGCACAAACAACACCACTGAATATGAAGCATGTATCATGGGTATGCATATGGCGATTAACCAAGATGTTGAAGAGTTATTGATTGTGGGAGACTCAGATCTGATTATCCGGCAAGCCCAAGGAGAATGGGAAACCCGAGATGTTAAACTTATTCCCTATCGACAGAATGTGGAAGATCTTAGCTGGCAGTTCAAATCGATAGAGTTCAAGTACATCCCTCGGTGTCACAATGAACTGGATGATGCACTCGCCACTCTGGCCACGATGTTACCCTACCCAGGAAATGCTCACATTGATCCCTTGGAAATCCAAATCAGGGAAAGGCATGGCTATTGTCATACAGTTGAGGTAGAGCCAAACACCCAACCATGGTACCACGACATCAAAAGTTTTCTGAAAATGCAAGAATATCCAAATCAAGCTAGTGGGGATCAAAAGAGAACCATTAGACGGCATGCAAGTGGTTTTTTCTTAAGTGGTGATGTCTTGTACAAGAGGACCCCGGATCTCAATTTATTAAGATGTGTTGATACCGAAGAAGCCGGAAAGATCATGCATGAAGTACACGCAGGTGTGTGTGAACCTCACATGAATGGGTATGTTTTGGCAAAGGAAATCCTTCGAGTGGGATATTACTGGATAACCATGGATAAAGACTACTTTAGTTTTGTCCAAAAGTTCCATCAGTGTCAGGTGCAGGGTGATTTGATTCATGCACCTCCAACGTAATTACATCCTATGTCAGCACCTTGGCCATTCGTTGCTTGGGGCATGGATGTCATTGGGCCGATCGAACCAAAAGCCTCAAATGGACATAGATTCATATTGGTTGCCATTGACTACTTCACAAAGTGGGTTGAAGCCATCACTCTCAAATCGGTCACTAAAAAAGCCGTGGTAGATTTTGTGCACTCCAATCTTATTTGTCGTTTTGGTATTCCTGCGACTATCATCACAGATAATGCTGCAAACCTGAACAGTCGTTTGATGGAAGAGGTATGCGAATAGTTCAAAATAACGCATAGAAACTACACTCCCTACCAGCCCAAAGCCAATGGTGCTGTTGAAGCAGCAAACAAAAATATCAAGAAAATCCTGAGGAAAATGATTCAGAGCTCCAGACAATGGCATGAAAAGTTACCCTTTGCATTACTGGGATATCGCACCACGGTGCGTACATCGGTAGGAGCAACCCCGTACCTTTTGGTGTATGGGACTGAGACGGTAATACCTGCAGAGGTAGAAATCCCTTCTCTCTGAATCATCGTCGAAGCGGAAATTGAGGACAGTGAGTGGGTCAAGACCGCCTGGAACAATTGACCTTAATTGATGAAAAGCGAATGGATGTGATCTGTCACGGGCAGTTGTACCAACAAAGAATGGCCCGTGCTTACACCAAGAAAGTGCGGCCCAGGAAATTTGAAGTGGGACAATTGGTGTTGAGGCGTATTCTTCCTCATCATCAGGAAGCAAAAGGAAAGTTCGCTCCTAACTGGAAAGGTCTGTATATCATTAGAAAAATACTGCCAAGAGGGGCATTATACTTGGGTGACATCGAAGGAAATGATCCTAAAGCTGCCGTGAATGCAGACGCAGTAAAAAAGTACTATGTCTAAGCCTGCTTTGGCGATGTCTTTGCGTAGTTGAAATGACGAAGGCTTTTATTCCTGCTACCCAAACACTATCAACCCTTTTGCAAGCCCTTTGAGCCGGTTACATTTCCTTGGCTACCCTCTTTGGAATCCAAAAACACCGATGAACAAAAAAAAACAAATGATGATTTGAACTACGTTTGACTTGATTCTGAAAGGATACGTAGGCAGCCTCTCTCTGGGGTTCAGTCACACCAAAACAAAGATCCCAATTTCCCCAAAAGTTGAAACTAGGGCAGATGATATGATGGTTCGGCCATGAGCCCGCCGAAATGGTTCCAAAGTTGTAGTTCCGCCCAAATCCTTTTTACCCAAAGACCTTGTTCAAGTCCTTCCGATCAATTGTCAAAGGCAGGAAGGTGAAAAATGTCGTTGTTGGAATCTAATACAATTCAAATTGAAAGAAATAAAATGAGAGAGTCTTATCGGTGAAAACCTTCGGGCACCATAAGGCGATGGGGAGTAGAGAAAATGAAAATGAGAGAGTTCGCTTAGTGAAAACTCGCAAAGTGCACTATCGGGCGACGGCGAAAAGAGAAATGAGAGAGATTGACTGGCGAAAACCTGAAAAGGGCGCTGTCGGTCGAAGAGAGGATATCTCGTCATCAAAGTCCTGGCAAGGTTCCCTGGTTTAAAAGCGTAGATCAATGGGTTCACGAGAAGCTGGGAAGTTTGTATGGGTCGGGCATCCAGTCCAAAAAGCATGTCTTGTCCATTTGAAGTCAGCATGCACCCCCAGATAAGTCCTTCTTTTCCTCGAAAGGGATATTTCTCTTTAAACTCATATGTTTGTATTTAGTATACTTCTTTCTTGAATCCCTTTCGGTTTAACTCTAATTCCATGACTGTTACAAAGAAAAGGTGGCAGAACTGGTTTCACAGGGCTCCGCCTGACAAGAGCCGAAGAAAATGCCCAGCCTCAGAGAGTGCGTCAGTACGATCTTGACTGACCATGGTGTCTGATGCTTTTAAAGAAAAGACGTTTGGAAAGAAAGAAAGTCAAAGGCAAAAGTCCTAAGAGCAAAATAAAGTGAAAAGGCCAGAGCCCACACGGGCAAGTCATCATGAAGACCTAAAAGTTTGAGTTTTGTCAAGTTTGAAAAGAATTTCCCTCTCAAGATCGGCAAGCAGCAAAGTTCTCAATGGAAATGGGACTGGGAGCAAGTAATTGAGATGATCAAGGCCATAAAACCAACCACCGTTTCAAACTAACAAATTGTTCTTTGTTGAAAATTAAAACAGATGTAATTCAGGCAACCATACAAGAAACGGACGCAACCTAGAAGAGAAAAACAATGTGCAAGCGCTAAAATAGCTTTGCAGCAGGGAATCAACCAAAAGGGAAGTTTCTCCTCTAATTCTTTCATGCGTTGTGCCTAATAAAAGAAGAAAATAAGAATAAAGTTAGAGAAGATTGAAGAAAGAAGAAAATAAAATAAAATGAAAACCCCAAAAGAAGATCAAATCATGGTAACAAGGAGCTTTTTCTTTCAAAATCCCGGCCAAAAACCGAGGATCTCCCTGGCATAAACCAAGGAGATTTTTCTTTCCAAATCCCGGCCCAAAAACCGAGGATCTCCCTGGCATAACTCAAGGAGCTTTTTCTTTCCAAATCCTGGCCAAAAAATCGAGGATCTCCCTGGCATAACCCAAGGAGCTTTTTCTTTCCAAATTTCGGCCAAAAAATCGAGGATCTCCCTAGCATAACCCAAGGAGCTTTTTTCAAAATCCCGACCAAAAATCGAGGATCTTCCTGGCATAACCCAAGGAGCCTTTTCTTTCAAAAATCCCGAAATAACCCGTGGACCTTTTCCGGCATAACCCAATGACATTCCCGGCATAACCCGTGGACTTTTCCCGACATAACTCGTGGACCCTTCCCGGCATAACCCGTGGACCTTTCCGACATAACCCGATGACCTTCCCAGCATAACCCGTGGACCTTTTCCAGCATAACCCGATGAACTTTCCCGGCATAACCCGTGGACTTTTCCGAGATAACCCGATGACTTTCCCGGCATAACCCGTGGACCTTTTCCGGCATAACCTGATGACCTTCCCGGCATAACCCATGGACTTTGCCCGGCATAACCCGTGGACCCTTCCCGGCATAACCCGTGGACCTTTCCGACATAACTCGATGACCTTCCCGGCATAACCCGTGGACCTTTTCCGGCATAACCCGATGAACTTTCCCAGCATAACCCGTGGACCTTTTCCGGCATAACCTGATGACCTTCCCGGCATAACCCGTGGACTTTTCCGGCATAACTCGTAGACCTTTTTCGGCATAACCCGTGGACCTTTTCCTGCATAACCCGATGAACTTCCCGGCATAACCCGTGGACCTTTTCCGACATAACCCGATGAATTTTCCCAGCATAACCTGATGAATTTCCCGACATAACCCGTGGACCTTCCCGGCATAACCCGTGGACCCTTCCCGGCATAATCCGTGGACCTTTTCTGGCATAACCCTATGACTTTTCCGGCATAATCCGATGATCTTCCCGGCATAACCCATGGATCTCCCTGACATAACCCAAGGAGTCTTTTCTTTCCAAAGTCCCGGCATAACCCGTGGACCTTTTCCGGCATAACCCGATGAATTTTTCGGCATAACCCGTGGACTTTTTCTGGCATAACCCGATGACTTTCCTGGCATAACCCGCGGACCTTTCCGGCATAACCCGGCTATTTCCCAGCACAACCTGGATCCATTCACAAGGATACACAATCCTGAATCGACTGTTTGGATATGTGTCACAACTAATTCACGAAATTTTCCTAGTGAAAACTGAGGCAGAAAATTTTGTTCATTTTTTTTTTATGTCTAAGCAAGTTTGACCTCAAGGCAGAGGATTCGAGATGACCAAAAAGATGAGCCTCGATTTAGAATAAAGAAAAACAGAAAAGAACAAAAAGAAATGAGCTCAAGTATTGGAGCAAATAAAGATGCGGATTGTTCGAAATCTGATTGAAGTCACACGCTCCGCCAATCCTGTTTTGACCCAGTGCTACATGAAGATGCAAACACCCACAACTTGCGAGCATCAAGATTCAGATCGAAGTCCATAGCAAAATCAGCTAAGACTCGAGATCAAGTTTCAAGAGAACTATATATAGGAATCTTGTACCTCATAGTTGATAGGCACAGCTAGCTTAGCTTTGATTTTTCTTTTGGTGTAATAAGGAGGTCAGTAAGCAATAGCAGCGGCAGCAACAGCAATAACAGCGAAACCACAGCTTCATGGTAGTCCCAGCTACCAAAACTTCCCGAACTACATTGACCTGATTCCCTTTTAGCCAGGGATATGTAGGAGGCCTTCTGAAGAAAAGGTTCGGTCAAGTCATTCAAAAAATGCTTCACGCGGAGTACTCAAACGGGCAAATATTGCTCGTATCCGCTCACTTTATCTTCGCACGAAAACTCTTCGTGTTTTTGGACAAAGAGGGGCAGCTGTGAGCACATGATTTTTGCCCTGTACGAATTACTCCAAAAGAAATCCAAAATAAAATAATTTTTGATAGTTTGCAATTGTTCTGAATTTTTGTGTTATTATTCGCATTTGTGTGTGCATGTTTATTTGTGTTAAATTAATAAAAATACAAAAATATGTCGTATTCACATTTTTGGATTTAATTGTACAATTAGGAGTAATTAAGTTTGGCGGACAAAAATAAATAATGTGCTTTACATTTTAGCATTTAATTGTGTGATTTTATTTCTTTGTATATAACTTTGTGTGTTAATTATTATTAAGGGTTAATTAGTATTATTTTAAGTTAATCTTGGTTTTATAATTTATTTTTAAAATTTGTTGTAATTGGGAATTAAAAAGAAGTTAAAAAAAAAGAAAAATAAAAGAAAGGAAATGGAAATCCAAGAATAAATCGGAATTGGGCCAGTCTATAAAACAAAACCCAGGCCCAAAATAACCCCTGACCCGCCTATACCCGGTCCAACCCAATAACCGACCCAGCCCCTAAACCAAAACGACACCGTTTTTACCCTGTTTGGTCTAGAGCATTGGTTCTCCTTGATCCAACGGTCCACGTTAAATCCTAGATTTAATATACCTAAATTCCACTACCCACCCCCCCCCAAGACAAACCCCCATACCTCTTTCATCTCCCAAGCCCTCAGAGACCAGATACATCTCAGCCTTCCCCCACCATGCTCCGCCCACCGAAAATTGCCTCACGACGGTTCTGGTGGTCCAAACGACCCCATCTTTACACCCTAGATCCCCCTTTGCATCCCCGTTCCAACCATGTTAACAATTTTCCTCGAATCCCAACCGATATCTTCGAATATTAGATCGAATAAATCGACCCAAACCCTAGGTCCTCTGTTTAACACTAACCTGACACCACCCCCTTACCTCAACCCTCCCGTCTTCGTGCCACCCTCAGTTCCCGTCGAATCAAGCCCAGGGAACTCGAATGTCCATCTGACATGAAGAACCCTAGCGCCGCCCTAAAAACCCCTAGTGGCGGTGCCATCACCAACCTTGCCCAAATTTACACCTTTTAATCACCAGGCCACCCTCGTCCCATGACCAATCTTAGTTTTGCTCGAATCTTGGCGGAGCTCGTCGAATTTCAGTTTGACTAAATGATACCTACGGAATCGAGTCTGGAGTTAGGCCAATATAGGAAGATTGAGGTCGACGTCGACCTTAGTCGTGTGTTCTCAAGTCGAGAACACTTGATTAAGGCCCATGTCGATTTCAAATTCAAATCGATGCTTCGATCAGAACCAGTGGCAGGGGTTGGGACCTTAGAAGTTACGGGTAAGTTCATTGTGTGTTCATATTTTGTTTTGTAATTCTTAGTCGTATTAACTAATTTAAGTCTGTTTTTGTAGATTAATAGCTAGCATTTTATTTTTTTGCTTTTAATTATGTCTTGATAGGCAACGACTCGAATTGATTCATCTAAAATATCAATTTAATTATAGATATTTAATTGTTTGATTTTTGTTCAGTTAATGCTCCTTCTGTTTCTCCAATTTGGGTTAGTTGTTGGTTTGGTTTTACTTTGTCGATTAATCCTGTCAGTTTGATCTTGTTCATATTTAAATGTGTTCTCATGATTTTCTTTAGTTTAATCATTGTCTTAATTCAGTATTAACTAGTTCGTTAGATTGAGTTTCTCGCAATGTGGTTAATCTAATGTGATTAAAGCCTGAACTGAGTATGTTTGATTTTTAAGATTTCCATTAGTGTTGAGTGAATTGGTTGACCGCTATATCAGCTACTGCTAGGTAATCTGGTAAAAAAATCTAATGGTCCACTAGTTGCCTAAAATCAGGAAAAAGAAGTCAATAGACAACTAGTAGTGGAGACAACATTTCTAATTTTAAGGCTTAAAACAAGTTAGTTAATGGTCCACTAGTTGCCTAAAATCAGGAAAAAGAAGATTGTGAGATGATATAAGAGGAGGATTTTTTAGAGAGAAGGGAGAGGTCTTTGATCAGATTTTTCAAAGTTTTTTCCAGCCATCAAATTCCCTCCCAAGATCTGATCCAATTTTTAAATTTCAGGTTTAAATTCTGTTTAGTTTTATGTAGAAAAAACAAACAAAAAAAACAGCAGAGATTTCCAAAAATCCAAAACAAAACAAAACAAAATGCAGTAAAACTCTCAAACAGTCATTGGTCATTCTAGTTCATTTTCAAGTTTGGTTGATTGATTTCAAGTTTTTGGTTGAATACTTGGTAGTTAAGGATTGGTAATTGATTGGTTGTGAATTTGAATCCATTTATGGCGGGTTATGAACAGTTTTTGGTCACCTTGCACTGATTTTATTGAGTCTAGTGTGTGTTGATTTAATTGAGGGTGTTCCGAGTGCATTTTCGCTCAATTGCTGATTTAATTTCGAGTTTTTAAACAATTCCTGAATTGCTGGGTTTATTCCTGGGGGCTGTTGGTTATTTTGTATTGCTGAAGTAATTCCTGAGTCGTTGATGATCATTACTGCTTCACTGACCTCCTTTTCTTTGAACTTCAAATCCAGTTACACAGCTGTAACCTTGGCAATTGTAAGCTGAAATTGTGCAGAATGAGTATATGGAGATGTTGAAACATGCATTATGATTGAGTCTTCTGCCTGATTCATAT
This sequence comes from Nicotiana glauca, assembly GCA_026770625.1. Taxonomy (NCBI): domain Eukaryota; kingdom Viridiplantae; phylum Streptophyta; class Magnoliopsida; order Solanales; family Solanaceae; genus Nicotiana; species Nicotiana glauca. The sequence goes on from MU746099.1 coordinate 9,377, forward strand.
AGTTCAACACTTAAATCATTGTTGTATATATACTTCTGTTTGGTTTTGTATAATTAGACTCTATGACTGGTAGTTTCAGATTCATGCTTTGAATTGAAGGTCAAATTTAGTTTTAGTAGTTCTAAAACAGGATTAAGTGGCTGCTGAATTTCAATGGGTCCTTAAATAAATCACAATTGAGTTATGTCAAGTTAAATAGCTTATTGAAATGTGATAAGTAAATCATGTTGGTTCTTTCACGTTAATGGTTAACGGTAGTTTTTAAACATTGGTTTGTTTTCCAGTAATTGCAAAAAAAATAGTTCAAGCAGTACGTGTTTCCTATAACCTAATTCTGTAATCCAGTTAGTTTAAAACACTAAAATCGCTTGAGTATTAGTTTAATGGTAGTAGTTTAAATAATGAGCTATGTTGATCTAGGCCTTTAACAAGTTTGTGCTCCTAGTTTGTTTTTTAATAGTTTGATTATTGTTTGTTTTTGTTATGAACTGTTTAAATACATTTCAAAGTAATTTTGCAAAAAGTGCAATCAATTGGCTTCAATGGACAAGGCTGTCGAGCCCAGTCCTATAAGATATTTGGCTTCAGTTGGAAAATTTCCTGGTCTACCCAGCCCAGGGAATCGATCCCATGACCTGAAGTCTGACCGTTGGCTGGTTCATTGGGCCAGCGATGTGGGCTTAATTCAAATAGATCAATTCAAGGTTTGGGCAATAACATAAGTATGGGGTTTGAGTTAGGTAGCGGGTTCAAATTAAAATGTTCTTCCTTTTGTTTGGGCCCGGACTTGAACTTGAAGCTCGAACTTTAATATTAATTAATTAGGACCTTTTCTTTTCTTTTAGAGACAAAACAAAAATAGAAAATCATAGTTTCTCATAGGCTTGCCTTTTTTTAAAATAAAATGAGACGAGCCTCGCCCAATAAAATACAAAATTGTGGGGCCCTCATTAAATGTGTATTAAAATACTTAGATTTCGGGACGGGCCATTTATTGAATTTAACGGCTTTTTCCCAAAATAATAACGTGCTAGTATTTTAATAATTTACTTTCTTAAACTGAGGTGCACATTTATGTGACCAAAATCTAAATCTCAACGGAGTCGAAATATGTCAATAACCACGGGTACATTGATATGATGTGGTTCGAGATATGTTTTCATGACGTTGCAATTCTCACTAAAAATAATAATAATGCGGTAAATAATCTTTAAAAAAGCACATAGGTAAAAACATGTTATAAAATCAGATTTTTAGCCGAATATAATAGTTTAAGCGACCGTGCTAGAACCACGGGATTCGGGGGTGCCTAACACCTTCCCTCGGGTCAATAGAATTCCTTATTCAGAATTTTTGGTTCGCAGACTTCACTTGGGAAGTCGAAAATTTCCTCGGATTGATATTCAAGATAAACCGGTGACTTGGGACACCAAAAGCCAAACCTTTCCCAAGTGGCGACTCTAAAATAAATAAATAATCTCATTTCGAATAATATCACTTTAAATGGAAAAACTCCCTTATACATCTACCCTCGGGGTGGATAGGCAAAAAGGAGGTGTGACACTTTTCACCGTTCAAACTTCCAAAACAAGGTTCCTTCTTCCAATTTGACTCTAAACCATCCGAAAGCCGAATTCCACCATGTACGCAAGTCGATACTCATATTTCAAAGTTGTTCCAGACCTTATGCCGCTGAACGGAGCTTAATTTTTCAAAATGACCGGTCGGGTCGTTACATCCTCCCCCTCTTAAACCCAACGTTCGTCCTCGAACGTGCTAAGATTCGCCTCGAAGTCCTCAAGTCACTGAGTGCGCACTTCCAACATACACCCGCGGGTGATCCTACGTCACCCCAATCCATATAAGCATGACGACACCATCTCAACTGAAATTTAGCCTTTCTAGCAATACCAATAAGCCTTCAAGCCAGAATTCTCACCTTCCATCCCTTTCCAAAAGACCCGATCCTACATCCATATTCGGTATCAGTCTCAACCAGCTACTTCAATTCAAGCCAACACACAGAGGGTATAACCACACAATATGACACATCACACATAGGCCCACAATAACATTTCTGGTAGCAATACTTGCCTGAGATTAAATCTGCACCAGCCATAAGCCTCATATTCAATAGGAACTCTTTTCAAACCTCCACAACACTGGCGAGGATACTATAACCACGAAAACCACATAACAAACACCCGAATAACCAAATCTCAACCAATACCAACGAGCACACACCCCACAAGCTGAAACTCAAGAAGCATAGAACAAAAATGAACGAATATGGGAAGGGAAAAAAACACATAAGGGAACTATCAAACAAGTCGAACTAGCACAAATTTTCTAAAACACTAATCTACAAACATCTAACAAGAAGGAATGAAGCATATAAAATACTCACAAGGATCTTATATTGATATAAACCTCACCGCGGCACACAGCCCTCAACACTGAATCAGAAGTAAGGCACACATCAACCCATCTAGAGATTCTCACTAGATCAATTTCGTCTATAATTTACAACACAGACTGGCTCCCACACCTGTGGAGCATAGAAATCACAGCTCGTAACCAAAAATACTCAGAAGTCACATCAAACCCACCAAAACAGACAACAGGAATTTACTACTAGCCTCATAACTCTTGACAGCGGCTAGAAATAGATGATAGACATGGCTATCACTCATAGAACCTACCAACGGGATAATCACATAAACAGAGTGCAAATCGTAAAGCGCACCCATAAATGGAACAACAAACAAGGAAACTCACCCCGATAAGCAGAACTGTGATGAACTACAGATAGTGCCCCTCTATAACAAACTAAATTAGTACCTGAATGACATTAGCTGGCGTACCGGCCTCGAACCTACTATATGAAACACATCAACGAGCCAGCCCTTCCCCTCTTGGGCGCCCTCTACCTGCCTGAATACCTCGTTGTGACACATAGGTCCGAAGTTAGGGACAATCTCTCACTATATGGATAGTATCTCCACACTCAAAGCACCCTCTCTGCTGATGAGGCGGTGGGAACTATGCAGTACGGGTACTCCAAGACCCATGAACGGCTGAGTTACCATGCAACGCTTGAAGCACGAATTGAACTGGCTGGCCCGCAAAACCTCTACCATGACGCACTCTGCCTCCAAAATAAGGGCCAGTATATCTCACCGATCTACGAGGCCTCCTCGCCTCCTCAAACTCTCTATCCTGATCTCGTCTGCTCTCTCTCTCATGACCATGTCTGCCCTCTCTCTCTCTCTAGCATGCATACCCTTTATCCTCCTAGCAATGTTCACTACCTACTGATACGGAATATCCATCTCTAACTCACGAGCCATATTAGACCTGATATTGGGAATGAGTCCCTCAATGAACCGGCAAACCTTCTTGCAAACAGTAGAAACCAAGGCTGAGGCATGTCTAGCCAAACTGGTGTAACGGACAGCATAGTCCGAGACGTCATAGCACCCTGGTGCAAATGCTCAAACTCTGTGCGCCATGCATCCCTGAGGCTTTGAGGAACAAACTCTCTCAAAAACATATCTGAAAACTGGGTCCAAGTCAGTGAAGCTGCCTTGTCTGGGCTGTCTAACTCATAGGTGCGTCACCAATCATAGGTGGCTCCTCGAAGCTGGAAAGTAGTGAAAGAAACCCCGCTCGATCCAGAGATACCCATAGTACGGAGAATGCAGTAACACTCATCAAGAAAACCAGGCATCGTCTGATGCTAATCCACTGAACACCGAAGGATCATACTTCTTAAACCTCTCTAGTCTTATCTGCTCCTGCTTGGAAGCTGCTGCCATGCCCTCGGGCTGAACTGGTGCTGCAGGCGGTGCAGGAATAATCTCGGGAACCTGCTCAACATGCGCTCGTTGCTCAGGGGTGAGAGCGGCGGTAGTCTGTGCTCCTCCCCCGGCCTGGGAAGTGGCTGCAACAAGAGGAAGCAATCTTGCTTGAGCCAAAGTGGTGTACATACTCATGAACTGTGCCAAAATCTCCTAAAGGGTTGGAGTAGTGTTGGCAGTGGGTGTGTCAGGTGCCTGGACTCCGGATGGATCTGCTAGTGGTACTTCGGCAGCCACTTGCATAGGTGCTCTCGCTACACCACGTTCGCGTCCTCAAACTCTACCCTAGCCCCGACCTCTGACGGCTGCAGTAGGGGGCGCGGATGCCTGATCACCTCAGGTAGTACGTGTCCTCACCATCTGTGAGAGAGTAGAAGAAAGAGGTTTAAAGTTGTGAAGGTCAAAATCTCGCATGACAGGGAAATCAAATGAAGTGGAATTTTCCTAACGGTTACATAGCCTCTCGCAGATAAGTACAGACGTCTCCGTACTGATCCATAAGACTCTAATAAACCGGCTTGTGATTTGTGACTCCTATGAAACTAGAGCTATGATACCAACTTGTCACGACCCCAGTTCACCCTCCATGAACATGTCGTGACGGCACCTAGTCCATACGACTAGGTAAGCCTAACAATGCGGAATATAAACCAAATTGCGGAAGAAATAATTAAAACTGAACTAGTAAAATAAATCAGTGTTTAAGCTGTCGCCTGGCACATACAATAACAACTCTTGAAACTAACAAAAATTTTCAAAACTCGGAATCTCACAAATTACAAGCTAAGGGATACATAAAAGGCTCTGACTCAAGAATATCTATACAAAGGAGAAATACTGAAAGAGCTATACTTATTATAGAAGGCTGGAAAGGGACTCCTCGGTCTACGGACGTAGCAGATATACCTTAAAGTCTCTACCGATATGCCTCCTTCCAAGGCTGACAAAACTGAATGGGGGTATCTGTATCTGCACAACAAAAATGTGCAGAAGAGTAGCATGAGCACACCACGGTGGTGCCCAGTAAGTATCAAGACTAACCTCGGTGGAGTAGTGACGAGGAACAGTCAAGACACCTACCAGTCAATAAACAGTATAATCATAGAAATAATGGGAACGATTTATAAATATGTAAAGACTGCATGAATGAGTAAAATGCTACAACTCACAATAAAGGAAAAGGGCAACAAGTAACAACAAGAATATAATAAATGATGATATGAAATGACGGCAAAATCATAATCCAAATCCTAAGGTCACAACACAGCAAGGAGAAGACAAGTCAATAACTCATATCCTACAATGATGATCACATAAGGTCTAATTCAACTTTTTCCACAATTTTTCTCAAATCTCGGACAAACCACGGCTCACAAAAACCCAGCATCTAAATTCTAACACTTGGCATCTTGTGCCCCATCAATCTCACGATCATACTGACAACTAACTGGCTAACTAGGGCCACTCTCACATGTATAATAGATAAAGGAGGGCGTACCTACACCCGTAGCAAAATAAGGAGGAATTCACCTCTAATAGGAGTGTTTAATTACGTGTATGCTTGTGCAAATGTCTTAACAAGAATTCTACCAACTAGTAAACATGAAAAGGAGAACGAACCGCACGTGCGATGGTTCCTCACAACTTTCGAGCGATAAATCTTGTACAGGTATGCAACCTACAATCACAATAGTAAACAATATAGGAATGCCTCCACAGGCCGTCACAATTCATTTCAATCAACCCATAACGTAGCCCACCTTATTTCGCCACAGGGCAGAAATTTATGAAAAAAGATTTGAGTAGTTTTACAAGAAGAGATGAAAGCAAATAAAGGGAGAGGGGTCCTAGGTTTATGATTAATATGGATCACATCAATGCAATATTCAGTAATCGCTCCTCAGAAAAGGGGCTACATGAGATATTAGCGCATCTGTCATCATCTCCATATTCTATCCTTCCCACCTCGTAAAGGTTATTAAATGCGTGAGTTGGTCACGAATGCTTATTGTGTGCTATTACCTATCTCTTCCTATAAGTCCTGGAGGGTATTTAGGACCACTATTCCTATGTGGTAAGGACTAGGCTGAACCCTCAGATTTAAAGGATAAAATACTAAGAGACATACATAATAAATATGACCGCACATAAGGGAACATACAAAGGCAAATAAAGGCTCACAGATACCTCCACAAGTGAACACGTAATTAGCACGTCTCAAACATATTCAAGGTCTCAAAGATAGGATTTTTTTAAAAAGGAATAGGTAACAACAGTTCAGTTAGTGAAAGGTAAAAGAACCGTTAAAGCACGGTTTAAAAATAAAGTAGTGACAGTAGCTTAATGAGGTGCGGGACAAGTAAAATAGCATGATTTTGGGCAAAAAATGGTAACCCAGTAGTTTGAAAGCATAAAAATCAAAAACTCAGTGAGAGTAAATAGATGCACCATTTCAAAATTGCCTCCAGATAGAGTGGGATTTTTAATAAAAACAAAGTGAACTTCAGAGAGTCAAAGCAAGAATGGGAGCGGCAGAGTTTGGAATTAAAAGAGGCAGGTTAGTCTTAAACTGGTAACAACACGATTAATCGATTCTTATTAGGCCTAAAGTTTGCCTAGGCTTCGTATGCATTGCCTAATTATCTTAAAAAGTGAACATGCATATTCGATCCCCTTTTTTTTTAGTTTCAAAAGAGTTACACAAACAGTTAACCATACTTGTATTATTAGGTTAAGCATGCTAACCAGGTGTTTGACAATTGCAACTTAGACAAGTATGACACCCTAGATAACAGGATGTCTAATGCACATAGGAGTTCCTAAGACATGATTTCTAAATGCTAATGAGAATGCAGCAACCGTTATTTGCTTATTACAATTATTTGCTTGTTATTAACTGATCGTGGTTACAAGATGAGCATAATAATAGGCTGAAAGTAAAGAACCTAAAGCAG
>MU746099.1:16659-54551 GCA_026770625.1 Nicotiana glauca
CCCCCCCCCCGCCCCCCCACATATTCACTATTCAGCCCACAATCGTTTGTTTTCAAATTATTACAAACCAATGATAGCAGAATTACAATAATGAAGAACAAAATAAGAAGTTATTCTATAGGGAGCCTTCTATCAGGTCCAATCTTCCAACCTCACTCCTTTCGAGTTTTACACCCTTTGCCATAGTCTGGGTGCGACAAAGCTCTCAAGGGCCCCACTGGGTCCCTGGACAATACCAGCACCCAAACACTTAACAGAATGTGGGATAGGTGCAGTGTGGGATTACCAACCTTGTGTGTCAAAGTTCAGTGAGTACTTAGAGGTACCCAAAGAAATGCTCACACGAAGGGGGTAGAACCTATTCTCTAAGAGTAGTGTGAAGTGCAGGAAAGAGAGGAAAGTTGGTAGTTTAAAGAGTTTACAAAGAGTTGGATAGTTGCACACAAGGATAATGGGCAAAGGGGACAAATAGATCATATAAATATCATCAAAGGATACAGAGACTTAAGCATGGGTACACAAAATCAAAAAAGTTTAAAGAGACCTTGAAATAGTCGGATTTAGACATAAAAATAAACAGTAACAGCATGTAGTCATAACAGGTAAGATCAAGAAAAAACAGTAGTCAAGAACATGCAAGTATCAACAGGCAAACCAAGAATCAATCACATGTTGCACAGGAGAAGCACAAGTAGAAAACAATTAGGAATAGAACACACTGAAGTAGTTTTAACCACATTGGTTTGGAACATGGAATTTAATTAGAACATACCAGTCGGGAACAGGGAGCAACAACAGCACAAGAGAAAAAAAAAAGAAATAGAACAAGAGAGAGCAATGTGATTGTTGTGTGTATCTGTGATATGCAATGTGTTGGTGTCTCATGCAAAAGAGAATGGGGGTACTTATAGTACTGAATACGAGTAAACAAACAAGGTAGCAGTCCCTAATTAAGGAACTGGCATCAATCATAATCAAATCAGTATATGGACTTCCCTTTAATTAAGGAATCAAAGTCAAATGGTAATAAGCAGTTATTTAAAAGGAAAGAAATCACAAAGCATGGTATGATCACATAAGGAAACATAATAGCATAAAGTATGCAATAAAGACTAGGTACATGATACTCTAATTAGGGAAATAGGTCAGGCAAATCAATCAACACATTTGTGCACACATATAGGGGAAAATACCACTTTAATTCTGGAAAATAGATTTTAGAATAATGAACGAGATTGAAAACCTAGGAGATTAGTATTAATCAAGGAAAGTATCCCACAAATTAGGACCTATAAAAAAAATACGCAGAATCATAATTTTAAAGCAAGTATCACAGTCTCAAATAGGGCTTGTAAGAATAAGTATAAAATCATCATGTAAACAATCAGAGAAACCTTAAGCAAAGAACACAGAATTGTAGAGGGATGAAACACTATAAACAAAATTAAAGCAAAGAGTGCGGAACTCAGAGAAGAAACCAGAAGAACACACAAACAAGCAAATAATACAAACGCAAACATATAAAGCTAGGGTTTCATCAGACCTAAGCAAAATGTTTAGAAATAGTACTGAGAATCACGAATTAGTACTCAAAATCAGAAAATAAAGTGATTTCGAAGAGGGGTTCAAAAACCCTGGTTTCAAAAAAGGGAACAAAAATGTTTAAAACTTGAGCGATCATAAAGATCGAGTAAAGAGTAGTGCAAAACATAAAGGTGTGAGTTAAAAATCATTAAAAATACAGAGATTCAAGAGGTTTGGGTCGAGATTAGGGTTTCATAAGAAATTAATAAGAGAAATAAGAGAAACCTGCTGTGAAACTTTAGGAATAATAGTGTTTATAGCACCATCGGACCAAAACCCATTGGAGAAAGGCCGGAAACAAACCCAGAAAAAGCTTCAGTGACCATCTTGCATGGTGAAGACTCCTAGAGTCTCAGGAACAGAGGGAACCGGTGAGGTAAGGCTTCAAGGCGGCAGGTGGTCGAAAGAGGTGAGGCTGGAGGTGGCTGGAGAGATGGTGAAGGCCATCGGAGAAGAAGAACCAGAAGGTTCTAGAGAGAAGGAGGAGAGGAAGAGACTCGAAGAGTGAGGGGTCGGTGGGTAGGTTAGAGTTTAATTAAGGAACAATGATCTGGGTCGTTGATCTTATTTGATCAACGACTCAAATTAATTCGGAGATGGGCCGGGTTAGATTAGAGATTGGGTTGGGGCGAATTTAGTTGGGTTTTAGGTCAATTGGATTTAATTGAATCTGATGGGGTGGGGTTAAATTGGGGCTAAAATTGAAACAATAATGGGCTATGTGTTAAATAGCCAATTTTCCCCTTTTATTTTATATAAAATAGTTAAATTAATTTTAAAAATAAATTAAAGGAACTGAACTAATTAATAAAGTATAAATATTAATCTAAAAATACAGGAAATGATTTTATAATTGTAAAATGTTGTTAATCGTAATATAGGCTATAATTGCAATTTATGCAATTTAACTTAGAAAATACCAAAAACAAAAATTATAAAAATATGCAAAAATTACCTTAATTATATCTTGGTGTAAATATGAGAATGGAAATAAAAAATGATAGCTTGGGAATAATTATTGGATTTATACTGCTAAAATAGACAATAAATTGATCTTAAAAATTAAGGAAAAATACCAAAACTCTTGGGCATGCTTATATGTGCATACACATGCTATTTTGAGTATAAAAATACATATCAATAGCTGCCCCTCTTTACCCAAAAAGGATGAAAGAGTTGTCGGGTAAAGATATGATGGCCAAATTTGGCCGAAAGAAGCGATTTGGAAAGTTTTGACCGAGCTCTGGTTCCTGAGCTGCCTACATATCCCTGGTCTTACAGGAATCGGACCATATGTAGTTTAGGGCCCGCTGACGGAACATGCCGATGGAGATTTTTCCAAGAACGGACGAGATACTTGGATTGGGGTAGCATTGCTACGGGTTTAACAAAGCTACGGAAACTGGAGCGGGATCGCTCCTGCTGACACGGCCGTTGCTAGCCGGTTTACCTGCAAATAACAACACGAGCACATATTTTGTGCATAAATTTTAAACATGATGCAAGTTCCCGTTGGACCATGAATGCTGTCTTTGGATGGTTAGGATGACGTCCTCGGATCATGGTGTCCAGGGCCATAAAATATTTAATAAGGATCGCAGGCTATGACATGATGTTCTCGGGCTATAAGGACGATGCCTCCTAACCATGATGCCTTTGAATAATACTATGCAGAGATAAAAGTGGGATTCTTGGGCCATGGCATGATGTTCTCGGGCTATGAAAATGGTGCCTCTGAACGATGGAGCCTTTGGAAAATTTTGGCGATCTTTTAGCCCATGAAATGTGGGGTTTGGCGATCTTTCAGCCGATGCAAGACTTAAATAAAAAATGGCGATATTTCAGCCGATGTAAAGTGTAAATATAAATGGCAATTTTTCAGTCGATGCGAGATTTAAATGAAGTGATGATATTTCAGCCAATGTAAGGTTTTAAACAAAATGGCGATATTTCAGCCGATGTAGTTCAGCCGATGCAAGACTTAAATAAAAAATGGCGATATTTCAGCCGATGTAAAGTGTAAATATAAATGGTAATTCTTCAGTCGATGCGAGATTTAAATAAAGTGACGATATTTCAGCCGATGTAAGGTTTTAAACAAAATGGCGATATTTCAACCGATGTAAAGTTTTAAATAAATGGAGATATTTCAGCCGATGTAAAGTTAAAATATAAATGGCGATTTTTCAGCCGATGCGAGATTTAAATGAAGTGGCGATATTTCAGCCATGCAAGAGAGATAAAGTGGCGATGTCTCAGCCCTGCAAGACGGAGACAATGCTTAGTCTCGAAAGGCAGAAAGGTAGCATTATGCAATGCAGAGAAATGCAGATGGAGACAATGCTTAGTCTCAGAAGGCAGAAAGGTAGCCTTATGCAATGCAGGGAAATGCAGATGGAGACAATGCTTAGTCTCGGAAGGCAGAAAGGTAGCCTTATGCAATGTAGAGAAATGCAGATGGAGACAATGCTTAGTCTCAGAAGCCAGAAAGGTATCCTTATGCAATACAGAGAAATGCAGATGGAGACAATGCTTAGTCTCGGAAGGCAGAAAGGTAGCCTTATGGAATGCAAGAAATGTAAAAGGCAAGTAATGGTAAAATCTCTTAGCTGATAGCTTTACAGTTGATAGTCGATTGCTATATTGTGGCTGCTGGGGATATCGTGTACGGATAGCAAATGTAAATAGGTGATAATTCTGAGAGTTATATTCCCGAGAAGTATGAGTGCATAGATATATCTGATGATGTTACGACTTGAGTGCTTGCATCGAAATAAAAATCATGAGTTCTGTAAAACAGGGGAAATTTAGTTCGTATCCCCATGGACTTTGCTTGTCCCGCTCGGTCCTTGTTTCGGTGATATTGTGCGTATCATTGGGGTAGCGTTGCTAAACAAAACAATTTTGATAACAGACATGCATGATTTAGTAAAAAAAATGTAATGTCATCATATAATAAAAAATAGTTTTCTTTTAGATGAACAAACGACTGCGATGTTGTTCAAGACGTTGCAACCTCTCTCTTTAGAATTTTGAGGGTCCACCTCAAAATTCTGCCCCAGTTTACTAGATTAGTGCTTCCGACGGCTGCGTGCGATGACTGGCTGAAGATCAACTTCGGAATTTTGAGGGTCCTCCTCAAAATTCTGCCCCAGTTTCCAATTGCAGGGAAAATGAAAATTTTATTAAATTGTGACCGAACCCATAAGGCTGCCTACGTATCCCCTCTTAAATGGGAATCAGGTTAGGCATAGTTCAAATTACACCGTAAAGAAATCATAATGGTTACACATAGTATCGCTTCACTGCATCTAAATTGATCGGCTTTGGCCAAATTTCTCCATCCATTTCTGCAAGTATGAGGGATCCTCCGGTTAGAACCCGGTGAACCATGTACGGACCTTGCCAGTTTGGAGAGAATTTCCCTTTGGCTTCGTCTTGATGCAGGAATACTTTCTTCAACACCAACTGTCCTGGTATAAACTGTCTCGGCTTGACTCTTTTGTTGAAGGCTCTGGACATTCTGTTCTGATACAATTGACCATGGCAAACTGTGTTCATCCTTTTTCCATCTATAAGAGCTATCTGCTCGTAGCAACTTTCTACCCATTCTACGTCATCAAGTTCTGCTACCTGCATAATCCTCAAGGAGGGAATTTAAACCTCGACGGGGATGATTGCTTCTGTACCATAAACCAACATATAGGGGGTTGCTCCGATTGATGTGTGAACTGTGGTGTGGTACCCCAATAAAGCAAATGATAGCTTCTCGTGCCACTGCTTATGTTTTTCTATCATTTTTCTCAGTATCTTCTTGATATTCTTGTTGGCCGCTTCTACAGCTCCATTCATCTGAGGTCTATAGGCTGTAGAATTCTAGTGTTTGATTTTGAATGTTTCACACATTGCTTTCATCAGGTCACTGTTGAGATTGGAACCATTGTCGGTAATGATCAACTCTGGGATGCCGAATCGACAAACGATACGGTCGCGGACAAAGTCTGCCACGACTCTCTTAGTCACTGCCTTGTATGATGCTGCTTTAACCTATTTGGTGAAATAATCAATTGTCACTAGAATGAACCTGTGCCCGTTTGATACGGCAGGCTCGATAGGTCCGATAACATCCATTCCCCAAGCAGAGAACGGCCATGGCGGGCATGTTGTAGTAAGCTCATTTGGAGGCACTTTTATCATGTCTGCATGTATCTGGCAGCGATGGCACTTTGAGACGTACTGGATGCAGTTTGTTTCCATAGTCATCCAAAAATATCCCGCCCAGAGTATCTTCTTTGCTAGGAACCATTCATATGTGGACTGCAGGTCCCTACATAAACTTCTTCTAATAACCTAGATGTTTCCTTTGCTTTGACACACCTTAGTAATCCTAAATCGGGAGTCCTCCTGTACAGGATTCCTCTGCTGTGAGAGAAATTATTGGATAACCTTCGAAGTGTGCGCTTCTGAGTAGCATTTGCAAGCTCTGGATATACTCCTGTTACCAAATATTCCTTGATATCATGAAACCAGGGTTTCCTATCCGCTTCTTCCTCGTCCATCCATATCTGATGATACCCAGCAAAACAATCAACAAATAACTGCAGCTCGTGTTTGGCGCAGTTGTCAATCAGGATGTGTATGTGCGGCAAGGGGAAGTCATTTTTCGTACTGGCCCGGTTGAGATCCCGATAGTCGACACAGACTCTAACCTTCCCATACTTCTTCAGTACTGGCACAATGTTGGATAACCATGTTGGGTACTCCACTACCCTGAGAACCTTGGCTTTGACTTGCTTGGTGACTTCTTCCTTGATTTTCAAACTCATGTCTGGTTTGAACTTTCTGAGCTTCTATTTTACCGGTGGACATGTCGGATCGGTCAGCAGTTTGTAAGCTATAATAGATGTACTGAGACCAGTCATGTCATCATACGACTAGGCGAATATGTCCTCATATTCCCTTAGAAGTTCTGTGTACTCTTTCTTTTCTGATGGCGACAGATGAACACTGATACGTATTTCTTTGACATTCTCTGTATCCCCGAAGTTGACAACCTTAGTTTCATCCAAGTTAGACTTAGGCCTATTCTCAAAATCCTCAACATCTTTAACAACCTCTTCTGGTATATCATCCTATTCTGAGTCTATGTCTGTTTGTTGCGTTGTCTCGTTGTATGTCACAACCGTCGGTTCATCAAGATAAGTAATAGTAATAAAGTAAAAGATAGAAAAAATAATAAAAGCGAGACTTATAAGAAACTGAAATGCTTTGATAAATTTCATAATTGTTTTGAACATTGGAGCTCTTATTTTCGAAATTAAAAATGCGGAAAGGAAATCAACTAGCAAAAAAGTAAAAGTTAATGCATAGTGCTTTGTTCAGCCTTGCTACCCCGAAACTCTCCGGGCACGGGTGGTTTTGATGGACCAATTATTGAGGCATGCTCCTCGTCTCACAGCTTGTATGGAAGGGCCTTCTTCTCCTTCCTCCTGAAAAATGACACAACAGTCCATATTGTCGTCTTCCAAAAATAGATTCCTCATTGCCGCCAATGCTTCCTCTTCTTTTGACCCATATATGACATCTGCTGGCTGGAAAGTCTGCTCCAAGCAAGGTATCTGATGCTCCAGTGGGTAGTAGGGACTACGCCATGGTGGCGAACAGTGGTTGAACTCCTCCCAAGTGTATTCATACCCCAAACCAAAAGTGTTACCATGTTTCTTCAGCTTGATGGGTTTGATTCCCCGGAGGTTTTTGCCAAGTCCTTTGCCAGGCTCATATCCACACCAATTCATTATGCTTTCAATCTTATTATCCCACCATTTATCCTTGTCCACAACGTTGACCCGCTCAATGTGGTGGTAGGTTTCTTCGCATATTTTCCTTCTTCCTTCTATTGCCGGGATGGTCTGGAGACTGTATATGGGGTTGCTACCATCACAATGAATAATAACCTCTTGGTGATTCCACTCAAATTTCACTGCCTGGTGTAGGGTTGATGTTACGGCTCCAGCAGCGTAAATTCAGGGTCGTCCCAACAGCAAATTGTAGGACGCTGGGATGTCTATCACTTGAATGTCAACATCAAACCAAATCGGTCTCATTTGCAGACACAAACTAATTTCCCCAATAGTGGAATTGGGGATCCATCGAAAGCTTTGACATTGATGGCTCCATCCTTGATCTCATGCAGGCTCTTTCCTAATGTTCTAAAAGTCACCAATGGACAAATATTGAGGCTGGACCCTCCGTCAACCAGAATTCTGGTGATGAAATAATCCTCACATTGCACAGTGATGTGCAACGCCTTGTTATGGCTCAGCCCTTCTGGTGGCAGCTCATCTTTGTGGAAAGTGATTTTGTGACTCTCCAATACTTGCCCTACCATGTCGCCATTTCTCCTCTAATTATGTTGTTGGGCATATATGCCTCGCTTAGCACTTTTAATAAGGAATTTTTATGTGCGTCAGAGCTTTGTAGCAGGGCTAAGATGGAGATCTGGTCTTGCGTTTTGTTCAATTGATTGATCACCGAATACTCTTTGGCTTGTATCTTCCTTCAGCCCAATTTTAGTGACGGTTGGTCGTCCAAAGGCCTGCTTGTTGGACTCAGCTAGATGTTCTGGAGTATAAACCCTACCGGTTCTGGTCATGCCCTGTGTTGCAGTTGCTTCTCCAGATTTGGTTTTCCCTTTCCTTCTCGCCTCGGCGGTGTAATCCCAAGGAATGGCCTTCGTATGGAATGGTGTTATGTTTGACATAGCCACAGGAATGGGTACACTTGCTTTGGGAGGTAACACAACAACTTCAAATGGTACAGGTGCCTTTAGGGATTCAAACTCGACCTCAAGCGGTCCTGGCATCTTTGGAGAAGAAGGTGCCTCAAACTCAAGTGGTATGGACATGTTCACTTCAGCGTCTCCAGAAGGCTGGATATGGACTACAATCGGATTAAGTGTGACATTTGGCTTCTTTGGCTCGTCATCTTCAGCAATCAATCTGATCGATCCTTTGGGGTTCCAATCATCTTCTATCTCTATCATGTGAATGCCTCCGCCTTTGTGGTCGGGCAATGGGTTGTTGCGAACATTAGGAGCAGGTTCCTTCACCATAATAATCTTGTTGTCAATTAAAGCTTGGATTGTATCCTTCAGAGAGCGGCATTCATCAATGGTATGCCCCTTCATGCTAGAATAGTATGCACAGGTTTTGTTCGGGTTGACCCATTGGGAAGGATTTTCTGGAGTTATGGCAGGAATAGGGGTAACGTAACCAGTAGCTTTGAGCCTTTCATACAGTTGGTCGATTGGTTCAGCAATGGCGGTGTATTGTTTGGGAGGTCTACGGTCGAAGTTAGGTCACGATCTAGGAAGGTTTTGGCGGGTGGGAGGTGATTCATAGTGAGAGGGCTGAGCATTATAGGCTTGGTAGACGGGTGCGGGTTGGGAATATCTTGGTGAGGTAGTTTGATATGTGGGGGATGGATATGATGGGTAAGTAGGTGGTGGAGCTTGGTAAGAGGGCGAGGGTGCTTGCTAATTTGGGGTAGGTTGATATGTAAGAGGAGATATTGGGTAGGTTTGATATTTTATTGGGGATTTCGCTCTTTGTGTAATTATCACAGTGCTCACATCCCTTTTCTTGGATGCACTGCCAGACTGTAGAACCTTGTTGGTGACCTACAATGCTTTAAAGTTATTGACCATACCACTTTTAATGCCTTCCTCGATACTCGATCCTCGATCCTCTCCCCTAGCTTGATGATGTCGGAAAATTTTTGGCCTTCAATCAACATCAACCTCTCATAATACTGTGGGTCTTGAGCCCGAACAAAAACCTGTTCATTTGTTTTTCTTTTAAAGTCGGCGTGACCTTAGAAGCTTCTGATCTCCAACGAGTAGCATACTCGTGGAATGTCTCCGTGGGTTTCTTCTTTAAGTTCTGGATGTAGAATACATCTGGCGCATTTTCCGTATTGAATCTGAACCTGTCCATAAAATCGAATGCCATACCTACCCAATTCGTCCACTTCTTGGGGTCTTGGCTAATGTACCAAGATAGAGCATCCCCATTCAGACTTCTTATAAAGAGCTTCATGCAAATCTTTTCATCTCTTCCGACTCCAACCAGCTTATCACAGTACGTCCTCAAATGGACTCTGGGATCCCCTATGCCATCAAACATATCGAACTTGGGAGGTTTGTACCCCTCAGGAAGTTCGACATCACCCTAGACTCGGCTAGTCAACTTCTTGAGTTCTGCGGTCAGGTTCCTGATAAGAAAGTCTTTGTCATCAGACTCCGGTACGCTTGAAATAGGTTGAGTATATTGTGGTATGGTTTCCACATAGATGGGGTGTTGTGGGGATGATCATTTGTGGAGTTTAGTGATTCAGGAATGAGTAGTGGTGTGTTGTTTGAAGTGTGACATGTGTTGCAGTGTTGATGAGGAGCGGGTTGTTTCTGTCATTTCGGGATGTTTTGTAGAGGTGTAGGATTTTGAGCATTGGGAAATTTGACATCTGGGGTAGTGAGGGAAAATGATAGGTTTGCCAAGTTCCGAACTTGGTCCAGTTCTTCCTGAAATTTCAATAACTTATGTTCGAGCTGGGCGGCATTTTCTTTGGAAACATGAATACCCTGAGGAACCTCTACCCTTTCGGCCGAGTTATTCAAATCTTTTATTTTTCTTCTGTTCTTGTTTCTGATAGGACTTGGAGGAGGAGGAGGAAGAGGTGGAGGGCCCTTAGATCTTATGGAGTAAGATGACGATGCTAGAGTGCACGAACTAACCTTTTGGGAAAGGGGAATAAAACAAAAATTAAAAACAAAACAAGGTAACAAGATAGTAAGGGTTATGAGAAGAAAACGTTGCAATATTTAAACACATAGTGCATGAATATAAATCGTGTCCTAATTTGGGAGCCTCGTTGTGCCCGAGGTAGGCCTAGCGACAAGTTGATTTGAAGAAATTATAATGCTAAATGCCTCATTTTATTGATAAAAAATAAGACGAATCCCCAAAACGACACTAAAATTGCAGAAAATAAAATGACACTAATGATCATTGGCCTTATTGCATCACAGCAAAGGAAAGACTCCTAACTACTTGGTCCCAGAAGGACCTTCCCCAGGTTGAATGCTCTCGTTGATCAAATCCTCCAGCTCGCATAGGTTCACCAGTAAAAATGCCTTTGCCAGGCGTTCTCCTTCGTTTCCCTCAGCGTTCTGGCAATCAGTGACTCTTTTCCTCACTTTTCCTTCCAACTCCAGCAGACTGTATTCCAGATATTCCAGCTTCTCACTAGCCTTGGTGACCCACTCTTTCCATTCATTGATTTGGTCATTTGATGGGAGATTCCTCCACCAGGGTCAGCAAGAGTGAGGGTATACTGACCATACCGAAGTCGGGGACCTTGTTCTCCATTTTCTACAAAACAAAAGGGTTAAGACCATACCCCCCACTGGACTCGACTATTTAAACCAATAATTAGCATTAAAGCATTTAGTTCTCCAAATAAATGCACAGAACGTGATGGTGTCCGTTTGGGTTTCAAGGAAACCCAATAGACTTTGGACAAGGCTATCTTAAAGAGTCGTTATGCGGACAACATAACTGACTCGGCTAGGTTTGACAATGATGCATGCACAGTTTGAACAGAGTAAGGTTTCTATGGTGTATTAGACCGGTACCCTTGAGCAGACAACTCAAGAGGGAAAGGCACAGAACCGTCGACTGCACCGTTAATCGACTGGTTTTACCGAAAATACTCCTTTGCCAAATTTAGGGGTGATAATATTGGAAGGACGCAACCACTCATTATAAGCATTGCTATGGTATTTTGTTTGGCACGAGTGGAATATGATGTTGAGGATGCAATTTACAAGAATGAAGCAAGTTGTCATGTATTTGCACGTTCATAAAGTAATGATTATAATAATTGCTCATAATTACAACAGTATTGAAGAAAAGCGGTAAAAGCATTAAAGAAAAGAAAACAAAGAGCCAAGTCAGTTTCGTAATAGAAAAGATATGAAGACATTAAATAAAGGCAATAAAGAAGAAATAAAGTCACAAGCAACATGAAATAGTAAAAGCATAAAGAAATCCCCAACAAAGTCGACATGCTGTCGACGCCCCCTTTTTCTTTTAAAGGTGAAATCGGGTTCACGACATTTGGGAGGACAACTCGTTCCCTTTTCGGATTTGAGTTTTTGGAATTGAAGAGTCACCACCTAATGATTAAAGTTCACTAGGACACTAAAAGGGGTTTGAGTTTGAGGAACCAGAGTTTGGGTAAGACTAGAAATTATCTCGAGGGGAAGGTGTTAGGCACCCCTCAAGATCTACTAGTGTGGTTTCCGGCCATGTTATATTGTGACTTCACATAATCAAGTAAACAATTAAGGGTTTGAATAACATTGCAAATAAGTTGGAAAACTTTTTGAAGGTATGTAGGGAGGGCAGAAATTTATGAAAAACGATTTGAGCAGTTTTACAAGAAGAGATGAAAGCAAATAAAGGGAGAGGGGTCCTAGGTTTATGATTAATATGGATCACATCAATGCAATATTCAGTAATCGCTCCTCATAAAATGGGCTACATGAGATATTAGCGCATCGGTCATCATCTCCATATTCTACCCTTCCCACCCGTAAAGGTTATTAAATGCGTGAGTTGGTAACGAATGCTTATTGCGTGCTATTACCCGTCCCATCCTATAAGTCCTGGAGGGTATTTAGGACCACTATTCCTATGTGGTAAGGACTAGGCTGAACCCTCAGGTTTAAAGGATAAAATGCTAAGCGACATACATAACAAATAGGACCGCACATAAGGGAACATACAAAGGCAAATAAAGGCTCACAGATCCCTCCACAAGTGAACACGTAATTAGCACGTCTCAAACACATTCAAGGTCTCAAAGATAGGATTTTTTAAAAAAGGAATAGGTAACAGCAGTTCAGTTAGTGAAAGGTAAAAGAACCGTTAAAGCATGGTTTAAAAATGAAGTAGTGACAGTATCTTAACGAGGTGCAGGACAAGTAAAATAGCACGATTATGGGCAGATAATGGTAACCCAGTAGTTTGAAAACATAAAAATCAGAAACTCGGTGAGAGTAAATAGATGCACCATTTCAAAATTGTTTCCAGATAGAGCGGGATTTTTAATAAAAACAGAGTGAACCTCAGAGAGTCAAAGAAAGAATGGGAGTGGCAGAGTTCGGAATTAAAAGAGGCTGGTTAGTCTTAAACTGTTAACAACATGATTAATCGATTCTTATTAGGCCTAAAGTTTGCCTAGGCTTCGTATGCATTGCCTAATTATCTTAAAGAGTGAACATGCATATTTGATCCCTTTTTTAGTTTCAAAAGAGGTACACAAACAGTAACCGTACTCTTATTATTAGGTTAAGCATGCTAACCAGGCGTTTGACAATTGCAACTCAGACAAGTATGACACCCTAAATAACAGGATGTCTAATGCACATAGGAGTTCCTAAGACATGATTTCTAAATGCTAATGAGAATGCAGCAACCGTTATTTGCTTATTACAATTATTTGCTTGTTATTAACTAATCGCGGTTACAAGATGAGCATAATAGCACGTTGAAAGTAAAGAACCTAATGCAGGATCTCTAATGAATGAGATGTGTGTCCTATACAGGTTATCTATTGTGCAGATAAGTAAATAAAATCCTGTAAGCATGGTTTATACCCATTACTTAAACTAAGCATGCATAAACCCCCCATATTCACTATTCAGTCCCCAATCATTCATTTACAAATTATTACAAACCAATGATAGCTGAATTACAGTAATGAAGAACAAAATAAGAAGTTATTCTATAGGGAGCCTTCCATCATGTCCAATCTTCCAACCTCACTCCTTTCGAGTTTTACAGCCTTTGCCATGATCCGAGTGCGGCAAAGCTCCTAAGGGCCCCATTGGGTCCCTGGCCAAAACCAGCACCCAAACACTTAATAGAATATGGGACAGGTGCAGTGTGGGATTACAAGCCTTGTGTGTCAAAGTTCAGTGAGTACTCAGAGGTACCCATAGCAATGCTCACACGAAGGGGGTAGAATCTATTCTCTAAGAGTAGTGTGAAGTGCAGGAAGGAGAGGAAAGTTGGTAGTTTAAAGAGTTTACAAAGAGTTGGAGAGTTGCAAACAAGGATAATGGGCAAATGGGACAAATAGATCATATAAATATCATCAAAGGATACAGAGACTTATGCAAACTTACTAAGCATGGGTAAACAAAATCAAAAGAGTTTAAAGAGACCTTGAAATAGTCGGATTTAGACATAAAAATAAATAGTAACAGCATGTAGTCATAACAGGTAAGATCAAGAACAAACAGTAGTCATGAGCATGCAAGTATCAACAGGAAAAGCAAGAATCAATCATATGTTGCACAGCAAAAGCATAAGTAGAAAACAACTAGGAATAGAACACACTGAAGTAGTAATAACCACATTAGTATGGAACATGGAATTTAATCAGAACATACCAGTAATAAGAGAATACAGCAGAATACAAGAGCCAAGTATAAGCACAATATTAGCCTTAGCTTTTCAGCTGGCTAATGACAGTCAGGAACAGGGAGCAACAATAGCACAAAAGAAAAAAAAAAGAGAAATAGAACAAGAGAGAGCAATGTGATTGCTGTGTGTATCTGTGATATGCAATGTGTTGGTGTCTCATACAAAAGAGAATGGGGGTACTTATAGTACTGAATACAAGTAAACAAACAAGGAGGCAGTCCGTAATTAAGGAACTGGCATCAATCATAATCAAATTAGTATATGGACTTCCCTTTAAATAAGGAATCAAAGTCAAACATTAATAAGCAGTTATTTAAAAGGAAAGAAATCACAAAGCATGGTATGATCACATAAGGAAACATAATAGCATAAAGTATGCAATAAAGACTAGGTATATGATACTCTAATTAGGGAAATAGGTCAGGCAAATCAATCAACACATTTGTGCATACATATAGGGCAAAATACCACTTTAATTCTGGAAAATAGTTTTCAGAATAATGAATGAGATTGAAAACCTAGGAGATCAGTATTAATCAAGGAAAGTATTAGGGAGGCAATTCGAAATCAATACCAAACTATAAGTAAAATACGCAGAATCACAATTTTAAGGCAAGTATCACAGTCTCAAAGAGGGCTTGTAAGAATCAGTGTAAATTCATCATGTAAATAATCAGAGAAACCTTAAGTGAAGAACATAGAATAGTAGGGGGATGAAACACTAGTAACAAAATTAAAGCAAAGAGCACGGAACTCAGAGAAGAAACCAGAAGAACACACAAACAAGCAAATAATACAAACACAAATATATAAAGCTAGGGTTTCATCACACTTAAGGAAAATGTTTAGAAATAGTATTGAGAATCACAAATTAGTACTCAAAATCAGAAAATAAAGTGATTTCGAAAAGGGGTTCAGAAGCCCTAGTTTCAAAAAAGGGAACAAAAATGTTTAAAACTTGAGCGATCGTAAAGATCGAGTAGAGAGTAGTGAAAAACATAAAGGCGTGAGTTAAAAATCGTTAAAAATATAGAGATTCAAGAGGTTTGGGTCGAGATTAGGGTTTCATAAGAAACCAGTGAAAGAAATAAGAGAACCTGGCTGTGAAACTTTAGGAATAATAGTGTTTATAGCACCATCGGACCAAAACCCATCGGAGAAAGGCCAGAAACAAACCCAGGCAAAGCTTCAGTGACCATCTTGCATGGTAAAGACTCCTAGAGTCTCAGGGACAGAGAGAACCGGTGAGGTAAGTCTTCAAGGCGGCTGATGGTCGAAAGAGGTGAGGCTGGAAGTGGCCAGAGAGAGGGTGAACGCCATCGGAGAAGAAAAACCAGAAGGTTCTAGAGAGAAGGATGAAAGGAAGAGACAGATAGAGAAAGAGAGACCGGTCTCGAAGAGTGAGGGGTCGGGGGATAGGTTGGAGTTTAATTAAGGAATAATGATTTGGGTCGTTGATCTTATTTGATCAACGGCTAAGATTAATTCGGAACGGGGCCGGGTTAGATTAGAGATTGGGCTGGGGCAAATTTAGTTGGGTTTTGGGTCAATTGGATTTAGTTGAATCTGATGGAGTGGGGTTGAATTGGGGCTAAAATTGAAACAATAATGGGCTATATGTTAAATAGTCAATTTTTCCCTTTTATTTTATATAAAATAGTTAAAATGATTTTAAAAATAAATTAATGGTACTGAACTAATTAATAATGTATAAATATTAATCTAAAAATACTGAAAATAATTTTATAATTGTAAAATGATGTTAATCGTAATATAGGCTATAAATACAATTTATGCAATTTAACTTAGAAAATACCAAACAAATTTGTAAAAATATGCAAAAATTATCTTAATTATATCTTGGTGTAAATATGAGAATGGAAATAAAAAATGATAACCTAGAAATAATTATTGGATTTTGTACTGCTAAAATAGACAATAAATTGATCTTAAAAATTTGGAAAAATACCAAAACTCTTGGGCATGCTTATATTTGCATACACATGCTATTTTGAGAATATTTTGAGTATAAAAATACATAGGAAAAAATTGGGTATCAACAATAACGAGCTTAAGTACCAAAGGCTTTGCCTCAATGAATCCTCTAAAAATCTCCCTTGAAAATGCTCCCCAAAACTTTTTCCCGTTTGAAAAGAGATGAAAAATAAATCAAATTCGCGAAGGATCTATTTATATGTTCTGCCCAGCGATAAAACATCTACGGACCAAATTTCTGCACCTGCGAAACCGCTCATGTGCATAATCAATCGCTTCTGCGGTTTTCCATTTATCCCCCTTATCCGCACATGCGCCCCAGGCTTCGCATCTGCAAGCTTGCAGGTGCGGCTAAAATTTTGCATCTACGATTCCAGCCTTTCTTCCTCTTGGCCGCATCTGCAGCTTCCTTTTCGCTTATGAGGGCTCTCACCTACAGTCCCCAAGCCGCAGGTGCGGTTATGATAGCAAACTCGGCAGCTTCAACTGCAAATTCCCAACTTCAAACTTCTCGTTAACCATTCGAAACCATCCCGAGGCCCCCAGAACCTCAACCAAAAGCACGAACAAATCATATATCACTATCCAAGCTTATAAAAATCTTCAAAATACCTCAAAAAATATCGAATCAACCAATTAGCATCGGATTCAAGCCTAAAAACTTCAAAAACTCTCAAATTACGCTTTCGATCAAAAAGTCTATCAAACCTCGTCCGAATGACCTGGAATTTTGCACACATGATACATTCAACACTATAGAGCTACTCCAACTTTTGGAATTCCATTCCCCCAGATATCAAAATCTTACTATCGAACTGGAAACTTCAAAATTCAAATTTCATCATTTCAAGCCTAATTAAGCTACGGACCTCCAAAACACAATCCGAACATGCCCCTAAGCCTGAAATCACCCAATGGAGCTAACGAAACCAACAAAATTCTATTACAAGGTCATCTTCATACTGCTCCGACTACAGTCCAAATTCTAAAGCTTAAACTCTCATTTAGGTACTAAGTATCCCAAAACACTCTGAAACTCAAAACCAAATATCCCGGCAAGTTAAAATAGCAGAAACGAATACGGGGAAAGCAGTTAATAAAGGATTGGAGCGTTAATTCTTAAAATAACCAGATGGGTCGTTATAATTCTAGATTAACCTCACCCCAAAATAAACGCCCCATTCACAAAGTAAAAAACCTAAACCGTCTTCATCTCTCTTTTAAATGCTCTCTATTAGAGAAAAACTTTCTCTTATGATTAGGGTTAATGGTTAGTGATTTTGTTGCCTTTCTCTCAAAATAGCTTCAATTTTTATTTCAGAGGTTGTTTAGGGTTCGTAGTAGTTAAAAGTCAAAGTGGATTAGCGTTGGTCGACAAAGATACTGGTTTGTGGACTATTATTGTAAGAGGAGCTACTAGTTCGTGAAATATTGTTGCTTGTGGGGAAGAAAATAGGACACATAAGTTCTCTTTTAACCTTCTTTATTGTCATATTCTGATTTAGGGTATTATTGAAATTTGGTCGCAAAACTAGGGTTGGTTCTATTTATGTGTGCATGTGATACCGTATTTTATCAGTGATGGCAGAATTTATATCCACTAATTTTCACCATGAGGGGGACATTTACCTTCAGTCGATTCCTAAAGTATATTGGGGAAAGAAATGTTGTAGCTTTTTCTATTGATAAAGATATATTTTCTATCGTTGAGCTTTATTTCTATACTAAAGACTTAGGATATGTCTCAGTGGGTGGTCTTTTTCATTTTAACTCAAAAAGTTCAAAATCTATGCACTTGAACAGTGACTCTCAACTATTGGAGCTTATTACTGACTTAAAGCATGGGGACACTTTTGACATATATGTGTAGCATAAAATAGATAACCCTAAGGTAGCTGATGTGGGCTTAGTTGTTGGGCCTGATGTAGTTGAAACTGGCTCAATAAATGTGTCTAGTCTAGTAGTTGGGTCAAGGTATACTACTAGTGAGCCATTTTATATAGAAAGTGGTTCAAGGTGGGATTTGGGATACCTAGAAGATGTTGGAATAGTTAAAGGTATAGATATATATAGGGCAGAACTTAAGGAACTTGTTGTTGTTGATACCTTTGAAGATCTAAATATAGATTGACTGATTCTCAGCTTGAAAGTGACTCAGAATTGGAGGTTCTTCTCGAAGAAGATGACACTGATGTTGATGATGAATGAGGACTTTTAGAGATGAAAAAAGTTTTAAAAGACTGACAAGAATGCCCAATTCAATGAGAAGAGAAAGGATGCCAAGAATGATGAGCAAAGAAGAAAGAAAACTGCAGATATTGAAAAGGCTATTTTGGGGAAAGCTGGAATAGATAAAGGATTTGAGGACATTGGAAAGAACAAAGTTGCCAGCTATGTTGGTAAATTAGGAGGGGATAAAGAATACAATGATAGTTCATACATAGGTAGTGATGATAGCCAAGATGAATTAGATCCAGATGCTGAGGAAGGTGTTGACTTGCCTAGAAGAAGGAAAAGAAAC
Organism: Nicotiana glauca; assembly: GCA_026770625.1. Classification (NCBI taxonomy): domain Eukaryota; kingdom Viridiplantae; phylum Streptophyta; class Magnoliopsida; order Solanales; family Solanaceae; genus Nicotiana; species Nicotiana glauca. The sequence goes on from MU746099.1 coordinate 35,311, forward strand.
AAGGTAAGGTATGATCCAGATTGTGAAGTTGCCATATTTGAACTTGGCATAGTATTTGAAAATGCAGAGGTATTTAGAAAAGTTGTAGCTGAATACGTAGTTGAATATAAAATACAGTTAAATGAGGCCTAATGATTCAAGAAGAGTTAGGGTAAAGTGTAAGGGAAAAAAATATAAATGGCTATTGTTTGCTAGTATTGATTCTACTTCTGGTGATTTTATTGTCAAGAACTACTACCATGTTCATAAGTTTCACGCATATAGTAAGAACAAATTGTGCACTTCCAAATTTATTGCCAATAAATTTAAGGACAAAATCATATCCCAACTTGAAATTTCAATACTAGAAATTCAGAATTCAGTGAGGAATAAATTGGGATTTTATGCTGGAAGGTATGTGTGTTATAGGGCTAAAATGAGAGTTATTAGAGAATTTATGGGTGATTGCAAAGAGGAATTTTCAAGACTATGTGATTATGCTGAAATGATCAAATAAACAAATCCTGAAATCTTATGTTGGATTAGGACTGATAGGGAAACAGAACTTAGGAAGAATCTATTTGTGTACTTTTATGTCTGCTTTGATGCTTTAAAAAAGGGCTGGCGTGAGGAGTATAATAGTATAATAGGATTTGATAGTTGCTTCTTAAAAGGATCTTATAAAGGATAATTGTTGGTTGCAATTGGGAAGAATGGCAACCAACAGATCTATACAATAGCTTGGGTTGTTGTAGACACAGAAACTAAGCATTCTTAGAGTTGGTTCTTTGACCATTTGATTACAGTTCTAGAGTTAGGAAATGGAGAAGGATTAAATGTCATGTCAGTTATGCAGAAGGTATCCACATATACTCTTTTTGTGTTTTTATTAGTTTTATTTATTTTGCTCTTTCTTTTAATTGCTTTTGTATATACTATTTTGCAGGAACTTGTACCAAGCATTAGTGAGTTGCTCCCTTGTGCTGAACATAAAATGTGTGCCAGGCATATTTGATCAAATTGGTCTAAGTTGTGGAAAGGAGAAGAAAGAAGAAAATAATTTTGGAGATATGCAAAGTCATCTTTTGAGGTAAAATTTAAATCAGAGTTAGCTTCTTTGGGTAGGATGGGAAAAGAAATATATGAAGATTTATTGTGCTATAACAAGGAGTATTGGTGTAGGGCATATTTTAGTGAGCATGCTAAATATAATGTAATTGAGAATAATATGTGTGAGACGTTCAATCTTGGATACTGGGGCCTAGACACAAATCAATCATTAGCATGTTGAAAGAGATTAGACATAAGATTATGACAAGGCATATGTAGATATGTGAAAATTTGCTACTACATGGATTTCAGATATCTCATCAATGGATAGACTACTATTAGAAGACAGTAAAGAACTTTCAAAGAGATGCCATGTTATGTTTAATGGTGATACAGGTTTTGAGATTGGGGAGGGAAATCTCACATTTATTATTGACACAATAAATAAAACATGTACATGTAGATTTTGGATGTTGAGAGGGATACCATATTACCATGTTGTATGTTCTTATAGATATATAGATGAATAACCCGACGAGCATGTAAAAATTGGTATAGAAAGTATTATTTTCTCAGGGCCTATAAGTATGTTATTCAACCAATGTCAAGCATGAACATTTGGCATGCTACTAGTAATATCAAAATTGAACTTCCAATTCCAAAGGTGATGCCAAGAAGACCAAAAAGTTGTAGAAGAAAGTCTAAAGATGAACCTAAAAAGAAGTGGGGAAAGTGGTCCAAGAAAGGAGTAAAAATTGCTTGCTCGAAATGTCAACAACAAGGACGTAACAAAATTCATTGTTCAAGAGTGGTAAGTATACTAATGTTTTATATTATTCTAATTATTATTATTATTATTATTATTATTTTATATATATATATATATATATATATATATATATATATATATATATATATATATATATATATATATATATAAAGAGAGAGAGAGAGAGAGAAATTGTAGGATCAATCAAGACAACAAGCTCAATCAAGCCAACAGGCTTCAAGTATTTTCCCAACATCCGTATGCCATAACACATCAGCAGTAAGAAGAAATGCTGAAGGAACAGGTAGGGGAATAGATAGGGGTAGTACTACAAGTGGAGAAATATGCAGGGAACTGTGGAGGGATACTATTGCTAGAGGAAGAGGTATGGGAATGGGGAGAGGTATTACTGCTGGAGGAAGAGGTAGGGAAATAGGGAGGGGTACTACTGCTTGCTGGAATAAAGAGAGGAATGGCAAGTGCTTATGAAGATGGATGCAGGGGACTATGTATTCTAGTAAGAGAACCAACAGAACCAATTGATGTTGGAGGAGAAGTTAGAGGACAAAAAAATAAAATCAAACTGGATTTGGGTTATATGTAGACCCTGAAACATCAAGGACAATACTCAATAAAATTAAACCATGACCTTGTAAATTTATCAGGATGTGATGCTTACAATTAGTATTGATTAAGTATAATTATTTGGGTAATTTCAACCTGATACAACTAGTGAAAGACTTATCATAGGTGGAACATCGCTTCTGGTACCAATATTGATATTGGCTTTAAATCACATGGCCTGAAATGGAAGGTGAGAAAGGCAATAACAACTGTCCAGCTATAATAGATGAGAGTGTAAACTAGAAGAAGCAACACAACAGCACCTCCATGAAAGAAGAACAAGTGATAAGTAGTTTGTGTAGGAAAGTCTTTGTTTTAGTCAATATTTTGGATGTTGTTAGGTGTTTAAAATAGCCGGACTTAGTAGGCCAATTTAAACTTTTATTTTGTCTATGTAACATACTTGGCTAACTAGTTTTTTGTGTCTATGTACTTTGCCTTGGCTGACTAGTTTAACTCGAAGCTTATTATAATGAGCTATATATCTACTGCATGTGTCATTGAGTAATTGAGATTGGTATTCGTCATTATTCATTATCATTGTTGTTGGAAGTTATCACTATCAAGAATTACAAAGCCAATACAAGCTGAAAACTTCTGTCAAAATATAGCATAAAATTTAACCCGAATATTCATATTAATGATGCATTTAAGCAATACACAATTGAAGATAAAATTGCATATTACATTGACCCTAAGTATAGTGCCTTAGCACCATCCTATAATACATACCAATACTCTATAATAAACTAAGTAGAATCCCTAACCAAGTCCAAATTATGTAAACAACAAGTACAACAATTATCCATTTTGACCGAACCCTCTCTTTTCATATGTATTAACTTTCCTCAAAAGACTAGAAATCAGTCTCATTGTTTGCTACAGCATTTGATCATTGTGCTACCTAAAGAATTCGCATGCACCAGGAGCTTACAATAAAGAATAGATTTAGAATATCAAAAGAATATATTTGCATTGCAATTTGAGGAGGGTCTGAAGATTTAGGCTATCAAAAAAATAGACAAAATACACTTACTTTGCCTAAGTGGCAGCAATAGAACCTACGATCTAAGTTTTTATCGCTCCATGATGTTTGAAACAATGCAACACGTCCACATCGACAAAAATACACCATTTTTTACTAATCTGATTGTAGGATTTGAGCTCTATAATTGTTGTCTGAAAAAAGAGTAGAAGATGAGAAAAATTAGGGCTTTAATAGGGAAAGAACAAGACTTTATGCTAGGAGTAGGTCTACTATGGCAGATTTACAAAGAGAGAAGATGAGATAAATTAGGGCTCTTTCTTTAGCAATGTTCGAAGAGAGGAAAGAGAAAAAATGAATTTAGGATTATATGTTGGTGGGTTTATAAAATGGATTGAGATAAAATTATTATTTTTTACCGTTGAAAAGCCATGTCAGCCTAAAAATGAAATGTTCATGCGCTCAATATAAATGGCATTCATGTTTTGTGCCAAGTAAGTGAGCCGTATTTAATAGACATATAAGTCAATAAAGACAGGTAGTCAATAGGTACAGGGCCAAATTGAGGTAGCAAATTGAAAGAATGAGCCAAGTTTAGGTAGCCGTCTAGGTATTATGCCTTGTTTGAATGTTCATAATTTGTGCGTAAATTTTTAATTGAAACGTTGATAGGTCAATTGTAGTGTTTGAACAATTTAGCAGATAAGTCAATTGTAGATAACATAAAGTCATTCCAATCTGGTACAATTCGGTGAATAAATGATCAAGCACAAAATTATGCAACTAGGTCGAATTTGTGAACAATCTTGCAACTAGGTCGAATTTTTGAACAATCTTACAAATAGGTCGAATGCAGTTAACACAAAGCACTGCCAATATGAGAGTTTGGTGAACAATTGAATAATCATAAAGTCATGCCAACCGAGTAAAACTTGTGAAGAATGATTAATATACATTGAGTAAATATAGCACAAAATTTATTAATCCAATAAAAAAAATCTCTGACAAGCAATAAGTGTGTGTGGGACATCATTTTCTAAATACTTTAAAAGATGAAGGCAATATTTAAACACCAACCCTTTTGTAATCATTCCGATCAATATCCTTTTTGCTCCCCAAATAACAATTTCAGGTTCAAGCTCTAGATTGGAGAACCTTTTTGATATATTACTCATTAATGGGTTTACTCAGCCCGAATCCAAATTAGTCGGACCATCGAGGAACATTTGTATCTATACCCGCTTTTTGTATTACATTTAACTTTTGTCCGCTTTGCAAAAAAAATTGCAAGCATACCCGCTTTTTCGCATAACTTCAGCATACGGGGCTGAAGTAGCAAAGGCAGTCACGCAAAACTTCAGCAGTCTAGTAGCTGGTCCTGAAGTTCAGCTCTAGAGCTGAAGTTTTTATTTTGTAACTGGCGAACTTCATCTCTAGAACTGAAGTTTTTGTTTTTGTAAATGGCGAACTTCAGCTCTAGAGCTGAAGTTTTTGTTTTGTAACTCGCGATTTGTAACTTGGCGAACTTCAGTTCTAGAATTGAAATATTTGTTTTGTAACTGGCGAACTTCAGCTCAGCTGAAGTTTTTGTTTGTAACTGGCGAACAAACACATATTTGAAATAGAGTAATTACTAATATGAAGGTTCACTTATGTTTCACTGATTTTTTTCCATTACATCAACTTCTTTGGAAGGTCAAATACCAGTTGAGAGAAACCATCAGTTTCAATTATCAACTACGAATTGCAAAAGTATCTGTTAAATTAGAAAATCTCTTATTTTACATCACAAACATAGATGACAGGGCTATAATTTCATTGCATAATTTTACTTGGAAAGAAAAGCTAAACATTGGAAGAACTTCATCTTCTCTATCACTCAATTACTAAAAATACTTCCATTTGCAGATTTTATTACCACTTCGTTGGTAAATCAAATGTAAAAACCACAAAACATTATATTAAAGGTAATTCAGTCTAATAGTTGTGACCAGGAATATGAGACTGGACTCCTAAAAAAAGCAAGGACCTTTAGTCATGGACTTCAGAAAGAGGTTGAGGACGGATATAACTTTGAGAAGGAGGAGGATAAAGAAGAAAGGAGGCTGAAGTTATTTAAAAAGTGAGTACAAGTTAAAAGTATAGATTAAATGGGGGCGAGCAAATAGGACGTCCCGTGCAATTTACGACCATCGAGTTCCGAATACGCAATGGCTAAACAAAACAAAAAACATTTGGTGAAATCTTGAATAATGGGAAAACGTGAAGTATAAGGAGTTGCTAACTTGCCAACTTTCCAAGTCCCTACTAGAAGTACAAGGAGTTGCCAACTTGCCAACTTTACAATTTTACTTTAGTTTGACTTCTGATTGATTCACATAAGTGATACCAGTCACTACATACAACATTGGGCAATCTTTACCAGTCTTCGGCATAACGCTCTTTCTTTTCATGCTTTCACCAAATTATTATGTTTTCCATTTTTTTACTACCCGCTTTACCAATTATGGTATCCGTTTTTTCCACTGGGCAATTTGTAGGCAACTCTAATATCACCTTTGTACTATCGGAATAGCCATCAAAGAATGGTCATGGCAGTATTAATCAGCAATCAAAACGTTTCTTTCCAGAAACCACAATGAAATCAAGGGATAAATCTTTTTCATTTATAAATTTTGGAAAAACTAATCTGCTAACTGCGAAATAGATTTTATAATGATAACTTTTCTGATCCCAGGATACAATGACCCACATTTGGGTGCTAACTACTCGGGAAGAACGGAATAGAAACAGGAGGGGGAAAAAAATCAAAACACATGTACACATGCTACATCAAATAAAACTTCATCTAAGGAATTGGCTGAATGAGGCAAGCTTCTACTCCAAAGTCTTCAGAAGCCTAAACAGCCCCGCCGCCTCTCTAATCCTTGAGAACTCGATACAAAATGCTTGTACTTCAATGAAGAGATCATGGACTGCAGAGAACAAGAGAAACACCAAGTATTCAGTCAACAAGTATATCTTTTAGCATCCAGGTATCCCAGAGATGTCTTTGTGGTTTTCTCACAAATCGAACAAAGAACAACCAGTAACTACTCCCCAAATAAAATGCAGATGTACATTTTAATTAAGAAATACAGACGTACATCAATGCATGGTATTAAACAAGAAAACTTAAAACCAAGGCTAGAACATATAGTCCACATTATGCACTAAACAGCATTTGCCAAGACTAGGCTCAGAAAGTTATTGCAAGCTGAAATACCAAATTTCAGTGACAGATGAGCAAACATCAAACCAAGCATTAAAGGTGTTCATCTTGGTTTAACGCATCTAGTCTCATTATTATTCTCCCATTCCTCTGTCCCAACCCTACAGATAAATTGGCACTTGCGCTCCATCTAGCTGCTTGTTTCTTGTTGCATTCTCAAAATACTCATCATAAGATGTATGCAATATCTGTGGTATTGCGTGCAAAATAATTAACTGAATACACTAAAGCGATGATAATAGACACTTACCATTTATGATCTTATTCCGGATCAAGCTCTGTAGGAAAACACAGACAAGTCTTACAAGTCGGTTTTGCATATATCTATCCTGAAATTTTGGAAAAGTAGTATGTTAACCACGCAACCAATGAGAATAACATTGTAGATTCTAGGAAAGTCAGCAAATGGAAATCAGTGAGCGTCTTATGACACACGATTCATATGTCACAGACCCTTCCTACATTAGAGATTTGGAGCCCACTTTCAAGTGAAACAGATTCACACCCTATCAGTTATTATACTATCAGTTCATTGATTCACTTATTTGTGACATCTACTCTTTACCAGCTATAACCAAAAAAATGCAACCGAAAAGAACTATATGATCGAAATAGAATGAGATGCAAAGGTCTTATAATCTCCAGAAACAGGATAGTTGCAGGCAAGTAACACTGTTTTCCCAAATTAATAGTATTTCACCCCACATGCTTAATGATAAGGAACATCATCAAAGAACCTACAGAAATACCAAGTTTCCTCCATCACAACACCAATCTGAAATTGGGATGATAAATGGGTGAGAAACCAATTCAAGAATAGCATGGTAACCCAAGTAACTCCTGCCTCCTGGTCAGTTAAGAGTTTGAATAAGTCACACTCCGAATAACCTAATAATTGCCCGGTTCCGCTTAAAGTCAATGGAAATTTCAACTAATAGGAAAGAAGTTATGCAGATAGAGGACCTTGATGTTCTCGCAGGAAGATATACAATTGGTGATGTACATATGTATGAATTCGGTTGGCAATTCAACTGCTTGAGTGAGCCTGTTAACAACTTCCATTGAATGAAGACTCATCTCCATATTAACAAGAACGGTAAAATATCTGCAACAAGATATAAACTTCAGAATCTCAGAATGTGTGATGAAATTCAGTGCAACGTCCATACAAAATACGGAATGGTAGTTCTACAACCTTCAATAAAGAAAGACAGTTCAACTAAACCACCCAATTGACACTTGCAATCTAGGAATTAGCACATAAGGCTTTGAAATCGTGAACACAAGGGCATCACGAATGCTAATCAACAAACAAGGGATCAAGGAACAAGGACATACTCTGCAATCTCTGGTGAATTGACCAGCTTAACCAGAACTTCAACCGCAATAATAGGATTGTTCTCCACAAGTTCCTGAAAAGAGAACATACTATCTTCAGAATCAGGCAAGCCGCCAGTTAGTAGGAACTCATAATACACTTGAGGGTTGCAGAACTCATACTGGCAGCTTCCTTGGTGTCAGCCCACAATGGTAGACAAGCTTTGGGTCATTTGCCAACTCCAATAGTACTTGCTGGTCAAGAGTAAGAGAAACACTTTCAAGAAGTTGCTAATGAATACACCAAAAGTCTCAAGATGAAAAGAATAAGTGAATGAGCTTTCGTGATCATTACTCTCTCGGTAGTCACAAGAAATAATGAATTTGCTATGCTAAACTAAAGGTTCCCATTAAAGAATAATTTTGAAGAAGCAGGAATGAACAACTTGTAATGAAGATCTGAAAGAATATTATTCAACCAATGATGAGCCTAGGGTACAGAGCTTCTCCATTCTCTCTCGAAAATTGATTCAAACAGCGAACAACTATCAAGCAACAACTACAACAAAACCATCCATGTTTTAACTGAATATGGTAACTTAAGGCTAGAATAAGGTGACGTGAAAAGTGATAAGTTGATTTATATTTCAGTCGGAAAATGGAAAGGAAAACCTACCAGTTCTGGTAAAAATCACACGATATCACTACGAAAACATCACAGGCTATAATTGTCCCACCTGGAAGCAATTAGAAGTTACAAATACGAGCTGGAGCGTCAGTTAATAAAAAGAGATATAAGAGATTGGTTGGAAGACTCATTATCTCTCCCACACTAGACCAAATATAGCTTATTCAAGCAGCTTGGTAAATCATTTGATACTGAAAAAAGTTAAGGAAAGGTGTGCAAACTGAAAAAAGCCTTGTATGAACTGAAGCAATCCCCTAGAGCTTGGTTTGTTAGATTCTGCAAAGCGATGAACTCCTTCCGCAACAAACAAAGCAATGTTGATCACACCCTCTTCATAAGACATCAAAAGGGTAAACACACTCTTCTCATATTTTGTGTTGATGACAAAGTAATGACAAGTGATGACAAAGAGGAGATGACCCGATTAAAGAAGTTGTTGGCACAAGAATTTAAAATAAGTATCTGGTATAATTGCAGTACTTCTTGGGAATTGAGGTTGCTAGATAAAAAAGAGGAACCTTTATTTCTCAAAGGAAATATATTTTGGATCTCTTGAAAGAACTGGTACGACATATTGCAAACCGGCAGAACCACCCATTGGAAGCAATTAGAAGTTACAAATAACAGCTGGAGAGTCAGTTAATAAAGAGAGATATCAGAGGTTGGTTGGAAGACATTATCTCTCCCACACTAGACCAGATAGCTTATTCAAGCAGCTTGGTGAATCAGTTAAGGCATGATCTCGGGATTCTCATATGCAAGTTGTTTTCACATTTTGCAGTTTCTTAAGAATGCTCTAGGCAAAGGTCTCCTTTTCTCCAAACATGGCCACATCCAAGTAGAAACCTATGCAGATGCGGACTAGGATGGATCTCTAACTGACAGAAAATCTACACCTGGTTACTATACACTCGTAGGAGAGAACTTAGTTACTTGAAGAAGCAAGAAGCAAAGTGTAGTTGCTAGATTAAGCGCAGAGGCAGAATATAGAGCTTTGGCCCAGGGTGTTTATGAACTTCTGCGGCTACAAAAGGCACAAGAGAAATTGGGATTGTCTAAAAAAAGGTAAACTTTGCTTTGTATTGTAATAACAAGGCTGCAATCAGTATAGCTCATAATCCTGTTCAACATAGACCGAATGAGACATGTTGAAATTGATAGATACTTCATCAAAACAAAAGATCAGAAGTGGTTCTTGACTTGCTTCATGTGTCATCAGAGAAACAACTAGCTGATGTGTTTACAAAAAGGGTCAACAAAAAATCCTTTCACACACTAGTTTGCAAGTTGGGCGTGTGTGACATCTTCGCACCAACTTGAGGGGGAATGTTGTTTGTAGGAGAATTTTTTTAGGAATAACGTTTCCAGAATAAGTCATATACTAATAGTTTTGAATAAAGTTATGTATTGTATCCTTGTTTCCTGTTATCTGTAACAGCTTTGACTTATTTCATTTGAATAAGCCATAGATTAGATCTTTACTTGATTTAAATAGGTCATAGGAACCTTGTAGAAGTAGCTTGTTCTTAAGATATAACAGACATATAGAAATACAAGAACTTATTTTCTCAAAATCTCCAACATTACGCATATGGATTAAGGATCAAATTGCCATCCTTCCTTTCGGAGGAGTTAAAAAATACTATTGACGGTTTCATTGCGTTATATGTTTATTTTTTCTTTCTTTTTTTTTTCTCCGTAATACAACAATCCCAAAGTTACTTCAATCCGATCATATAAGGAAAAAATCTTTCTTTTTTTTTCGTATTGTTTCATAATATAAATATTACTAAGAAAGTGATGAAGGAACTCCTAGACCAGACTCCAGATGGGTACTAAATGAGTTTCGTTTAGAGTTGCTAGAAAGTGTTGAAGGATGACATAACTGGGCCATAAATGATTTCCATTTTCATAAGGTTTTCGAGAAAAGCTTAAATGCATCTCATATTTCCATGGAGTTGAAAGAATTTCAGATCAAAAAGCTAGGTTGAGAGTTTACAATATCAATGCAAAGCACCTCGCATAGAGGTTAAAAAGGGTTGTCAATAAATTAGAAACTAAAAAAGAAACTGCACACATCAGGGAGAGAGAGATCATGAATGCAATTTTAGTAGCAAATGAATGTCTTGACAGAAGGAGAAAAAACTTGGCCTGTTTACTAGCTACACATACAAAAAGCATATGGATCATGCAAATTTGGAGTTTTTTATGAATATGCCAAGGGATATGGGAATTGGCAAAACGCGGATTAATTGGATAAGTTTCTATATCATCACAATGACACTCTATTTCTTTACTAATGAGTGACCTAAAGGGTTTTTTTTTCTTTCTTCATAAAGGGACAGAGACAGGGGAGGGAAACCTGTATTCCCTTTCTTGTTCACATTTGTTATGCAAGGTTTTAGAAGAATGATCAAACTGGTATGGCATGAAGATAAGATTTTTGAAACTACTTGTGATGACCAGAACACCTTAGCCATTTCAACACACTGATTCTATGTGTTATAGCAGAGCAGCTGAGATATCTAAGGTTGATATTAGTTTATTTTAGGTATGATGTATACTAAAAACAGCTGGATGAAGAGCATAGCATAATCAGCTAATGATACTCCCAAACATTAGGTACTTAGCTAAAGAACTTGGTTGTAACTTGTAAGGTAGGAAGCTCAGCTGCAACATCTTTAGGCCTCCCTTCGGGATAAAAGCACAAATCTGGAGGCATTTGGCAAGAGATGGGGCAGAATGTGAAAGGAAGCTGGCATGTTGGAAGAGGCAATACTTTTCTTTGGTGGGTCGACTGATCCTTATCAACAGTGTACTAGACTATCTGCCAACATATGTCATGTTCTTGTTCCTTATGCCAGCAAAGAATAGGAGATATCTGGTTCTACTAAGGAACAAGAGGACGTATCAGCTGGAGAGGTGGAGCTCTGTCACAGCCAATGAGAAGGAATAGCCCAAGAAAGTGGTAATCGGGAGATAAGTCTTTAAATTGGCCCTATTGAAGAAAGTAATGAAAGAAAAGTATGGGATGCAGAATGCTTGGAGTGACAACTCCTCAAAAGTTAGGGGTATGGAAACTGGAAACATATCAAGGAAATTGGAATGGTTTAGTTGACAGAATCTGCTGCAAGGCAGGTGATGCTGCAGGATACTTTCTGGCATGATAACTGGAGCTCGAACAATGATTCATTTATCCTTTGACCGTTTTCCAGAATACAGAAATAGAGTTGGATATTGAGAAGCTAATATGGCAGGAACATTGTCTTCAGGAGTGACTGAGAATTGAAGAGGATAGAATAGTTTCTCAATTTACTGGCTTTCACGGTCTCACCTCAAAGCAGACAGGCTAAATTGGACAATACAGAGCAATAGGGTCTTCAAGTGAATCTTGCTACAACCCTCTGCTTGCTTGCAGGATATGGTCAGAAATCTCTCATCCTAGCGCTGAAAACGAATCTCTAAAAAAGCACCATATAAGATGGTTTAACTCTTCGTAGTGGCTTATGAAACCTGTTTGACAAGACAATCTTCTGAACAAGCATTGCAAATCTGCAGCAGAAGCTACCCACATAGGGAAGAGACTGAAGGGAACAGCCCTATTCTTATTTTGTGTTGGCCCAGCATCCCAGTTATGGCGTATTGTCTAAACATTTTGGGTCCCAGATTGGTCATGCTAAGAACCACAAAGGAGCTAGAACAGGAAAGGTCTGGGTGGAACCAAAGAAGAATACGGAATACTATCCCAGCATGCATCTGGTGGACATTAAAGAAGAAAAGAATCACATACGTTTTTTAACATAAAGCTGACTCATTTGAAGATCAAATGCACTAGCATACTTTTGCTTACTTTCTGGTGTAGGATGAGCATGTAGATTAGGAGCTCGTTTGGATTGGCTTATTTTAAGTGCTTTTAAGCCAAAATCATTTTTAAGTCATTTTGTAGTGTTTGGATAAAGTAAAAAAAATGTTTTTAAACACTTATTTTTAAGCTAAAACGATAAAAATAAGCTAAAAGCCAAAAGCTAGAATTCCTAACTTATGGCCTCTGGCTTAAAAGTCACTTAAAACAAGCCCATCCAAACGGCCTCTAGGCTGAACATCTATGAGACTTCATCAGTTCCTTAGAGAATTATATACTGCAGCTCCAACTTAGTACCAGTCTTTATAACTAAAGTTTACATTTATTGACAAAAAAGAAAATATTATCTATCCTACTTAGGATCTACTAGAGCAGCTATTTGCCAGCGTTGCCAACATTCAAAGTCGGCATGGTCAATTGCAAAACTAACAAAGTCTAGACAACATTCCACCAGGTAACTGGTTTAACCACCAAATCTTTTTTTCTTTGTTTGTTTTTTGGGGTTGCGTGGAGAAGTAGAACCAGAAAACCGAGGTTCAATAAATACAAATAAGCAAACTTGACCTTCTTTGGATATTCCACCTTGTCACTTTTCTCATTGGCATGCAACCCTACATTTTTCTCATAAAGGTCAATCATGAAGTTATATCCACAAGGAATGGCCGTAGAAATCCAAGAAAAAAGGCCAAGATTGACCTACTTATCAGGAAAAAAAGCCTTTATTTTGTGAATCAGTCATTTAGATAATAATAAAAATAATAATAATAATAATAATAATAATAATAATAATAGAACTTGAACAAGTATGTACTGGAATATCCAACAGGAAGCATATGCACCTCTTGTTGAGCAGGCGCAAGTGGACCTTTTAGAGCTTTTGCAATCAAATCCCTGACTGCAGCTCCTCTGCTAGTATCGGCACACATCCCATGATCCCATAGAAGCTCATAATTGTAATCAGGGTTTAGCCACACTAGCTGCAGCAGATATGAGGGTTATCTAACATACTCGAGAAATTGATCAATTTATTCCCTTGACATAACAGCATGTAGTCCTTACCTCTCCATCCAATACAGGAAGCCTGGGAGGATGAGGCCTTATCCATTGAGGTCCTAATCCTTCCAATGACAAATTTGATAACAATCCAGTTATCGTCTCATCAACATCCCCAGATCCAATCTTAGGTTTAGATCCAGGGAGAAGATCAAACCTGAAATTTCCCAATGCTAAATATTAAATAATGTCCAAGGATAAGAAATCATTGACCGACTTGAGTTATCAATGCAAGACTAAGATACCAGGATGGAAAATTCACAGGGAAAAAAAAACTTCTCCAATTGTGGGTCTGTGAAGGGGAAACAAAGAGGGGGGAACTGGGGTCTTTGGTGATAAAGTAGTAACCTAAACAGAATACCAAGAAATAAAAGCATGAAGTCATACTCTGATGAATTGCTATCACAGCCACGAGGTACATCAGGGTCAGGAATGCTATTTTTCACGTAGTTGTTCCTGAACAAGCAATGAAGCTGTTCTGGTAGAGCTTTGCTACCATATTGCTGTTGCAACTGCTCTTGTTGGGGGAAAGACTAGTGAAGTTCAAAATTGAGATGAAAGAGGATAAGTTAACGTACATGTAACCACCAGTAATGAAAAAGATGATACGAGAGTATTGGTCACTTACATTTTGTGAAGGATCAAACATTTTCATGTAATCTGTTGCTGATTGCTTAAGAACCTGCAATGAGCCATTACTTCTGAAACAGTTCTATTATGGCATAACTTCAAAAATAAGCACTCGGGGTAAAGGAAACCAAATAATTTTTACTAGAGTTACAAACTAAGATTCTTTAAAACATACCGAGCAGAATTTTAAACCAAATAACACTGACCGGACTTAATATACTTTTTTTCCCTTTCCTGGTCTGGGGGTTGAGCGGGACAAGGCATAAAATGCATTCCTGACTTCTGACAAGCTTAAAATTGGAAAGGTGCAAAGACAGAAAAATTATGTTGATATAGCATATTCAAAGTGTCTTTTGCATCTTAGAACGGAATTGCACTTTAATACTGCAGGTATAGTAAGGTTTGGCTATTCTGTCTTTCCCCCATCTCAATGATGAAACATTTCCATCAGAGCAGTGCAGCTGTTGTACTACTCACAGGACCATGACAAAAAGCTCTATTTCGCCTACACAATAAACTCTATTTAGGAATTTATCATACAGGTGACCACAATACCCAGTAAGCCATTTGGGTGAATGAACAGTTATTCTGCAGCAATGGGCCTATTCTCTTTTTAAAAAAAGTAAATGACCAATTTTATCATCATAGCAAGTTGAAATAGTTAGTATTATATTCTCTTGTGATTGAGGAAATCCATCACAGACAACTATAGCCTTAATTTACAACTGATCGTACACAAAATACCATTTGCTTTAAGCTTTAAACATCAGAAGCAAGAGCACAAAACCAGGGCCTTTTTACCCTCTAAACATGACCGTTATACACACAATAGGAAACCAATAGTTAAACCTCTCTGCTACTGGTTGAGCTGGCTGAGCCCAACAACTGAAGAATAAAAGCTCTTTCACATAGTTCAGCTTCTTCGTCACAGGCTGCCTGCAAATAAGCAAAACAAATAATCATAGTTAAGACATAAAGGTCATCTAATCACAACTATCAAGGAATTTAAGCAAGAATGTGTCATATAGATCACTTTTAAGAGCTATCACTTACAGGTAAAGAAAGTGATATACTAAATTCATAGTGAATGAAAGCTCATTGAACATTAAGTGTGTGGTTTGAGGTGCATGTGAAGGGAGAGAGTAATATGAGATAGATAGTTCGTGAATACTACAAAAGATCAGCTACCAAAGAAGTATAAGTCTCTCCGCATTCGCGCACAGCTCACAGAAAGTTATGTTGTTTTTGCTCATGTCAAGAGACATACAATTTCCAGTCTTACAATTAAAATTTACCCCCACATATAACTATTTATACTACCCCTTCCCTTAAACACTGTCAACAAGTTGCATGCACCTAAATATCCAAATCATAATATAAACTTTAGTGAGTCCAACGGCTGGTTAGAATGAAAATCGTGAATCTGCTCAGCTTCCAAGCATATACCTCTCTTTGTACTATCTCATCAGCGACTAAGCTTGATTAACCAGTTTCTTCGTCCAACAATCTAAGGTATTGATCCCACTAATTTTCTCGAAATTCATTAACTGACCCTGCTTCTACCACAAAGCCTCCATAACTGTCTCAATCTGCCTCGGAGTTTTTACGTCTGCTTTTATGTGTTCGAAGAACATTGAAAACTTCCCAATTGTGTACCGGAGATAGTCTACATACGGATACACACATAAAAAGGTTTTCTTTACACTCAGCTAAGCATTAATGATGCACTTACCTTTACCTTAAAAAAAAAAAGCACTAATGATGCACTCTACCTGTATGCATGACAGATCTTATATGTTTTACAGCGATGCAATAATTCTTGGGTTTGCTTCCATCACTTTCTTGCGCTAAAGGTTGAAAGCATCAGCTTAGTATATATTGCACATTTTCTTCTTTTGCTGGAAAGCATCATGCTAGAGTTGGTTTTCTAGGATTTAAACAGTTATAGAAGCTACAAAAAACAAGAGGCAAAAGAAGTATTATTCTATTTAAATCAAGATCGGAAAAGCTAGAGTCAGAAGTTACAACAGCTTTTCTTTCACTTGCACTCTCTTTGCCATCCTCACCATTTCTACTTGCTGCACTTTACTTTTCAACTTATTTCACGTTCACTACACTTCCCTTTAGTTCCTTTTTTTCATGAATGCCTTTCTGCCATCTCTTAGTAATGTCTATAAATAACTTTGTAGCCCCATCCTGCACCTCCCTCAAGATATACCTAAAAGTAAGGGGAACCTTTAAATTTCTTCCAACCCGCAACTAACCATTTTTTCAACTCGATACCTTCCATCACCGTGATGTACAAACCTTAGTCTGTGGAAACTAGAAAGCAGTTTCTACTATAGTTCTGCTTAATTAAGAAAAAGAACCACGAGCAGCAACCAAAAGTGCTGAAGAAGTAAATGCATGAGACACTATACACTGTTGGACATCCTAACATTACAAAGTCGAGCATGAGTACAGTTCTATAATTTATTAAATTCCACAAGAAAAATGGAGAAATCTTAGCACAAATCTTTCACAGAATATATTTTAATATTGCATTGAATACATTTTGCATGTTACAGGGCCCACAGCCATTCAATTTGCAGGACACAAAATAATAGCAAATGGAATCATGATGAACATTAATAACCTGCACTTACATTTACTAGCAACGAAATGAACGGGTTTGAAGAAGGCTCTTGTGAGGAATAAACATGCTGAAGAATTGCAAAAGCAACTAATCTCTGTGCTGGTTTAAGAAGTTTTCCCTGCAGAGAAGATGGTATACCAGGCTGTTAATAGCTGCAAGTTGCCAAACTTTTCTCGTCTACACGATATAGATGTCCAATATAAGAAAACTTCTAGGTGTGATGCGAAAGACTAAGGTACAAAGGAATTACGTGGATTTTTTTTTATAAGTGACAAAGGAAAAACAAAGATTCTCAAGCAACTTTTGATTATCACTTCAAGAACCCCAAAAAAAAGTATGAAGTAACTTTTCTGAATGTGGACAACGACGAGTCGACGACCATAGGAAATCCTATATCTGAATCAAACCCCTTGCTTTTTCCAAGTTCCAAAGAATGGAAGACAATTCCCTCCAACAAGAAAACCCTTGATTGCAATGTCTTTTCGGAAATCCTATATCCGAGTCAAACCCCTTGCCTTGCACACTGGTGTACAAGGCAGTTTGTGGGCATCTCGATTAATCCACTAGTTACCTACTACTTTTTGCTAGCACAAATACCAGAAAACTCTCTCCACCAGCGGTTACGCATATGGTATGGATTCATGTACTTTAGCTTCTGCTATTATTCAAAGGTTGTTATTTTAACTCTCAACCACTAGGTCACCCCTCGGGGGATCCTGATGGCAATTTCTTCAAATAGTTGAATACTTAAATTCATCACACAAATCTAAGAAAAATTAATTATTTTTGCTTTTAAAAACCTTGCAAATGAAAACTTTGTGCTTGGACTACAATCAGAATTCAGTTTTCTATCAGAATAGCAGCCTTTTTTTATAAACCACAAATCTAATAGCAATATTATTTGTGCTCTTTTTCCTTTCTGTTTCAAGAAAAGAGCAGCTAGATTCAAGCAAATTCAAAACTTGTAATTGGTAATTGAAAAACTGAATTGCCCTGAAGGTCAAAAACTTATTGCCTCCTCTTCTCCAAATCGAAAACCCATTCTTAGCTCGAAATGCATGAATTGTTATATTCAACTTTACAGAAATGGGGATGTCAAAATATACTCACCGCATACACCAACTATGAAAACCCTAAAATGGGCAGCAAAAATCCTTGTCTAGCATCATATACCTATTCAAAACCCTATTTTTCAATTGAACTGCTCTTCTAGTCATTTAGAAAGATATATAGATAGAGAAACACACACACACATAGAGAGAGAGGGAGATTTACGTCAAGGATTAAGGCGAGAGAGATGCAAGCAGAAAATTGGCGAGGGGGAGGGAAGCTGGAGGCGAAGTCGGCGACGATCTGATCGAAGGGACGATGATCTCCGGCTTTGAGCAACGTCAACACCGTGTTCGATTCTTCTTTTCCTAACATCCTCTTGTTTCTCTCTCGCTGGGAGTCGCACACACTGAAGTTTCTACTCGGCGTTCTCTTCTTTAATCTTTGCAAGTACTCTTTTTCCCCCCTTGAGTGACAAACAAAGCACGCAAAATAAAATTGATAATCAAGATAAGTTTCCGAAAAATAAAAATAAATCATTTGCCTAGATATTTATTTATTTATTTATTTATTAAATTAAGGGTGTGTTTGGTGCATAGGGTGTGAAAATATTTTTTAATTTTCTCTTCTTTGGTTAGCCTACATGTTTTGAAAAATATTTTTCTCATTAACTCATTTTCCTTCAATTGGAGAAAAATATTTCTCTCTCAAGAAAAGAAAAAATATTTTCTAAAACTCCTTTTCAACTTTTCACACTCTATTATCCATCCCCACCAACCGCCGTTAACCCACCCCCAACCCCACCCTAACCTCACCTGCCCACCCCACCCCGCTCCTACCCTAAAAAAAATATTGATAGTACTTATTTTCATGTTGTAGATAGATTTTTCTACATTTCAACTAATGAGTATTTATTTTCATGATATAAAAAAGTATTTTTTTAATTTAACGAAAAAAATACTTTTTTCATGTAGAAAATGTTTTTTTCCTAATTTAACAAAAAAAAAATTCATGATGTAAAAAATAATTTTTTGTTCATTTCAACTAAATGAGTATTTTCTTTGAGCAAACTTCATTTGTAGCCATCCGGAGAAAACTAATGACAATAAATAGCCGCAAAATAAACAATACAATTAATAGCCAAAACTAATTACAAGGGCTAGCCCAAAACCAATTTCGCTCTTCCCCCTTCAATTTTCAGACTTTTTAACTCCGTAATCTACTTTAACCCATACATTCCCGTTACTCTGCAACCTACTTACAGAAATTTGAGTAAATTGGTTAGAAATTTTCAAACATCCCCTTTTGTTTTACAGTTCCATTAGCTG
>MU746101.1:7317-23654 GCA_026770625.1 Nicotiana glauca
TTCTAAGGAGGACAGTCTCCTTATGACAAGAGAACACAATCCTAAGCTAGGATACGGATGGGAGTTTGTATTGGTTAAGGACTCAAATCGACTAAGGATAAGCATTGAAGTCTCGATCAAACTCTAACTGCTAATCTATTAAGTAACCAAGTTGTTCTCTTTTACAGGTAATGCACATACGCAGAAGTTAAGCATATTTAAGAGCAAAAAGAGCAAGTCTGATTGGCAAACAATATATGCAAGATACAAGTGTGCACGTCTGAAGCTACATGAACTAAGATAGAAGAACCAGTTTCATTAGTGTGTTTGTTCTAAGTCTAGTTCATTCGTAGTAGGTTTTAATATTGTACCTTTCAGCTTTCTTAGAAGCAATTGTATTAGGTACTTTGAATATTCAAGTTAGAGTTAACTTGAAGGTGTCTCAACAGTTGAGCCTGTGTGCTACACTAGGATTAGAGTTAATCCTTAGGTTTACAAAGAGTTTTGTAAATGTAGTTTTTGGCTTAGTGATTTAGTGGAGTTTGGGAAAATCCTACTGAGTAGTAGGTCGTGGTTTTTTCACCTTTTGAGCCAGGTGTTTTTCACGTAAAAATCTCTGTGCACTTTACTTTCAGTACTTATTATTCCGCAAACTGCTGTAATTAGAACACATAGAAGAACCAAGTTCTTCTAACGCGAAAATTAGGTACCACACAAATCACCCTCCCCCTCTCTTGTGTGGTATTGACGTTAATAACATCATTACGTATTTGAAAAAGAATTAAATCTTTTTATTTGTATTAACATGTGATAGGAATGCTGCTAAGACTTAAAGGTAAGTTTTATCGAGTAGTGGTTCGACCGGCTGTATTGTATGGGCTGAGTGTTGGCCAGCCAAGAACTCCCACGTGCAGAAGATGAGAATACCAGAGATGAGGATGTTGAGATGGATGTGTAGGTGTACCAGGAGAGATAGGATTAAGAATGAAGCTATTCGGGACAGAGTGGGAGTAGCCTCCGTGGAGGACAAGATGCGGGAGTCGAGGCTGAGATGGTTCGGACATGTTAAGGGAAGAAGCATTGATGCTCCTATCAGGAGGTGTGAGAGGTTGGCCATGGAAAGTTTGAGAAGAGGTCGAGGTAAGCCTAAGAAGTATTGGGGAGAGGTGATTAGGCAAGACATGATGTTGCTTCAGCTCACTGAGGACATGACCCTGGATAGAAGGGTATGGAGGTCGAGGATTAAGGTAGAAGGTTAGTAGGTAGTTTATAGTTGTTCACCGATAGTCTTAGTAGCATGCATGTCCCTTCATATTCTTAAATTTTTATTACGCTATGTGGTTTTGTTCGCCTCAGGTATTGTATTTCCTGTTGCTATTATTTGGTACCACTTATCCTTTATCTCTCCATTTTCTTTTCCCTTTCATCTTTTTTCCTTTCTTGCTTTCCTCTTCTTCTTCTTGCGCTTCCTGAGCCGAGGGTCTATTGGAAACAGCATCTCTACCTGGATTAGGTAGGGGTAAGGTCTGCGTACAGACTACCTTCCCCAGACCCCACCTGTTAGAATCAAACTGGATTTTTTTGTTGTTGTTGTAAATGTATCAATTAAACTGTAATCTTCTAATTGTACTATTTTACTTAATACTTTTACTTTAGAAAATAAATTTAAACCATCAATATCGAATGATTATTATGCTTTAAGGAACATTCAAGATTAAGGCAATAATTTTTCAAATTTTCAACATCTAGTGATCTTAGTTTTTACTGCCAACTAGAAAACCAAAAATATTTTCATATGCTTTGGATTGTTCAAATCTATTTTAAAGTGAAAAAATAGCATTATCTACTATGTATAAAAGTAATCAACTCTAAAGGACCCCTCGAATGATTTTGAGATTTCTTTATCAACATTCACATCAAATTGTTACTTCTTATATATCACATGTTTCTTACGTAATTCGGGTTTGATATTCATTTCAAGTGCAATTTCGTTGGTAGAAATCATAGCAGTTGCAAATCTTTCTTCTCTATATTTTTGTTAAAGAAAGAAATCAAACTTTTTCACTTCACAGAACCTTTTTTTAAATGGAATTTTTACCTTCCTATGCCACATATAAAACCTTATTACTCTCAATGTTTAAAGTTAAAGATAATTACATTTAGTATACTAAATTACCATTTATATACCATAATTTAAAACAGGGATATAATTAATGGGCATTTATATGAGGCATAATTATAGGACCGTATATTCTCATGTTTCTCTTTCCTTTCCGCTCACCCCCCTCCCCCACGTTTTACCTTTACTATTCACTCCCCCATGTTTAGCATCTGTTTTCTTCTTTACAGAATAAAAGCTACCCACGTTCTTTATTATTCTCCATTTAAATTCACTAAATATTGAAGTTATCATTCTACAAAATTTATTCCCATCTTTAGTAAATTTGAAGTTAAACCATGAACAACATCAAATCTCCCAAAAACATACCTAAAAAATCTACGGTAGGTGATATCCCCTCTTTCGATTTGGGTGTTTTAACACCAAAATCACCATAAAAACAAGTAAAATATACACATGCAATGGAACCTACTACTCACAGTTCATCTCCTAGACAAATTTGTGCAGAGATGAGAACAAAGCAAATGCACGATGTAGATGCTGGAGGAAGTACTACACCACGCGGCAAACAACTTAAAAGAAAGGGGAAAGAGGTATGTGTAGATGACAACTTTGTTGAAGATGTCCCTAAAATTCCAATAGTTAAAAAACCCAAGTTGTCTCCTCCTTCTTCAAAACAAAAAACAAAGACACAGTCAAAAAAACTCCCAAAATTGGTTCAGAAAAAAAATTTGGTGAAGGTAAACATTTATTATTTTTGTTTCCAGTTTTTTTGTTTTGTTTTGGATGTAAAAATCTTTATTTTAAGTATTTTGGTAAATTGTAGATTAGTTATCTTAATTTTTTAGATTATTTATAGTTTTGATTTTCTACAGTTTATAATTGTAGTTTTTTTGTAGTCGTTTTGTAGTTATATTGTCGTTAGCTTTTAAATTTTAAAACAGAGCTGTAGTTACTTTTTTCTTCCTGCATTTTTGTAGATAATATTTATATCTGTAGATGTCTTGTAGTGTTTTGTAGTTATATGTATGTGTAGGCTGTATTTTTTTGAAGCAGATTTGTATGTATTTTTTCTTCCTGATTTATTTTTAGCTATTTGTGTAGTGATTGTGTAGTTATATATAGATAATATGTAGATTAATGCTTCATTTTTATGTAGTTTACTAATGTAAAATAATTTATCATTTTGTGCAGAATGGATATTATTTTGCCCCACATAATGTGGATTATGGGGTGCTTAGATTCCACACTTTGTGTGATCCTAGCATTCCTAGCCAGATAAAAGAGTTATTGTCTCCAAATACTTTAAAGCTTTTTAAAAATACCTGTTTTGGTTACTTATTGTCTCTCCCATCCATTTGCATGCAAAACCAAGCTATTCATCTTCTGATGAAGTATGAACTGTCTAAGTCTAACGAATTATTTTTTTCAGTCCACTTGAAGGAGGAAAAATTGAATTTTTCATTGAGAGAGTTTGGTTTAATTATCTGTTTAAATTGTGTGAATCAGTTTACAGATTATGGATATACTTCTATTTATGTTAGCAAGTTAATGAATAGCTATTTTCCTAACAAAAAAAGAGTAGAGAAGTGGTATTTGAAAAACATAGTAACAAATAGATCTTGGGTAAACGATGAGGATGCAGTCAAGTTGTGCATTCTTTATCTTTTAGAATTTTTTATTTTCCCTTATAACAAAGACTATAAGTCTTTTTTAGACCACTTTAGGTTCTTTTTGGTAGATTCTGATCAGTTTGAGTCATACCCATGGGGTATTAAATCGTTCACTCAGGTTATGGAATCCGTTAGGCATTATCTAAATCCCCGTGTATATTCTTATCTCATACAGAAATGCTCATTAGCCTTGCAAGTGTATCTTTATGGGTGTTGCTCGACCGTCAGCACGGAGCTTGCTACGAGGTGTTCCGACTCAATACCTCGCATATTAAGATGGTCAGCTACTATGGAGCAGATTTGGTTAACTGCCTTTGAAGAGAAGATGATCAAGTCTGAGTGGATTAAGGTATTTTTTTTCAATTTTGTATGTTGCTACATTTACCTTCATAATATCTACAATTAGTTTATATTTTCTGCCTTAGTGGAACTAACTATTTTTTTTCATCATTCAGTTCACAAGCATGACTGAATCTGGAGAAGAGATTGGAGTGCTTACTCTGTCAAACAAGATTGAGTATGAATATGAACAAGGTGCACAATCATCAGAGGTTCCAAATGCTGATTCTTCAACATTGGAACCAAACATACATATTATCAAGAGGACAAGGAATCTGTGGCTAAGAAGCTTAGGAAGCTAGAAAAGGGAATTAATCAGGTAATATTATTAACTATAATATATTTATGTATTTGCTACAATTTATTTACATTTCAAAACAATTTATGTAGTATACATTGTAGTTAAATTGTAGTATAATTCTATAGTCAGCCATGTTGGGATTGCACACATTGTAGTTAAATTATAATATAACTGTAGCAATTTGTAGACAATTGTAAAAACAATACTGCCTTGTACATAATTAAACTGATTTGTAATTTATTTTAATAAAATTACCAACTAACTATATTTTTAACTTTTAGGTTGATGAAAAGTTAGAAGATTTTAGGAAGGCTGTATTTGAGGAACTCCATGACCTTCAAGTGTTTATAGATGATTCTGTGAAGAGTGTTTTGAATTTGATAAATAGGAGATATGATGTGGATGAGGCAAAGGTAAGAGTTGACATATATTTATATACCAAAACAAATTATGACATATGAAACAATATACTCAAACTAACATAAAATCTTTAGTTTGTTGGGAGTTCAACCAAAAATAATGACCAACAACAAGGAGTGAACAACCAGCAATTTCAATTCAATATTGCTGATAAAGTGCATGCAAGCACAAGCAATGCGGTATCTGCAAAATACCTACAAATATATACATTGCTTATAAAACTTTATAACGCATAGTTTTATTATTCACATTTTATCTACAATTTCCTACATATATCTACAACTTTCAAGGCAGAATTATCTAGTATTATTTACCTTTTTAATTATAAATTAAAGCTGCAGTTTCTCCAGAACATGTTCCAGCAGATGTTGACTTATATCCAGAAGTTCAAGAAGCAGCTAAGGTAGAACAAGCAGGTATAATATCATATTGTCATTCAGAATAAATAATTATTTTTTATACAATTTTATATTCATGTTAAGTAAGTTATGTTTTATGTAACAGATATTGAAAATATCAATGCACAATCCCCAAGTAACGGAGTGACTGTAGCAGCTCACACAGAACAAGTCATTGAGAAACAGCTAAATGAAGGTGAAGATGCACAACATGTGGATGAAGTTGTTTATGAAGGATCAGGCATTGATAAGAAGGGTATGACATTGGATGAGTTTGAGTTACTATACAACTTAACACAATTGGTTAAGTATGGCGAGCCCATACCAGATGAAAAAACCCCTATTCATCTGGGGAGAACCAGGCAACCGGGGAAACATGCACGATCACCTTTCATACCTCTATATAGTTCTGGTGGCAGCAGCTCTATTGGACCTAAAATTTTCTACCACAAGCACCCCTTTACAACTCTTATAGGTGAAAATATAGATTCTGATGTGTTAGATAAGTTCAACAAGTGGTTATACCACTGTAGTGACAAAGTATCTAAGAAGTATGAATGCTTAATTTGACACTTTCGTTTCAGCATTTTAAAGTTTAAATATGTAATTCATTTTGTAATTTTTTTTATTGGACATTTATTTGTTGTTACAGGAGGAAGGCTCCCTTTTTCCATAAAGGATAACCAAATCAAGCCTCGGTTAGACCTTGGAGTTGAAAATATGGATAAGAAGGACTGATTTTATTCCCTTGCGCACCCCGGACAAGTCCTCAATGACTCAGTAAGTATCAAAGAATAAATTCACAAGATATATTCTGTCTTCTGTTTTGTAGTATAATTATAGTTGTATTGTAGATATGAAATATATGTGACCATGCCTTATTTTATAAATTATAGATATAATGTAGACATTTCTTATAAATGTTGCTCTTATTGTTTATTGTGTGATTGTATTTAGGTTGGACCTTATGTACCATATTTGATGATAATTTGTATGTAAAAATTGTATATTTGGTAATTTGGACATGTGACGACCTAGCCGGTCGTCTTAAGAATTAACGCCTTGATCCCCTATTAACAACTTTCCCTAAGTTTCTTTATGCTATTTTGGTTTGTCGGGATATTCGTTGTTGGGTTTCGGAGAGTTTTGGGACACTTAGTCCCTAAATGAGAGCTTAAGTATTGAAAAATGGTCTGTAATCGGAGCGGTATGAAGACGGCCTCGGAATAGAAATCCGATGATTTCATTAGCTCTGTTAGGAGATTTCGGGGTTGGGAGCGTGTTCGAAATATATTTTGGAGGTTCGTAGCTCGTTTAGGCTAGAAATGCCGAAGTTTGTATTTTTGAAATTTTCGGTTCGATAGTGAGTTTTCGATCCGAGGGTCGGAATGGAATTCTGGAAGTTGCAGTAGCTCCGTCGTGTCATTTGGGATGTGTGTGCAAAATTTCAGGTCATTCGGACGAGGTTTGGTTAGGTTTTTGATCGAAAGCGTGTTTTGTTGGAATTTGAAGTTCTTAGGCTTGAATCTTTGATTAATTCATGTTTTTGGCATTTTTTTAGGTGGTTTAACGATTGGTACAAGTTTGAATGATGTTATGGGATATGTCCGTAGGTTTGGTTGAGGTCCCGAGGGCCTCGGGTGTATTTCGGATGCTCAACGGAGTACTTTTGTATTGAAAAGTGTTGCAGATTTTTCCCTTCAGTTCTGCTGCAGACCTCTCTGTTATGCGATCTCATCATCACCTCTCGTACAAGGCATTCAATTATCAAATATCACATCCTAAGGGACAAAGTCCCCCACACAAGGTTAAACAAGCCATTTACCTCGAACCGGCTCAATAATCAACTAGGAACCATGCCTTTGCCACGAGTATCTGACTCCAAATGGCCCAAATATATTCAATTCAATTACATATCATAAATAATATTGTAAACAACTGATTTCACTATTAAAATTAAAGTTAGGGCACAAAAATAAGTAAAATGACCAAAACACCCCTCCAGCCAACTTCTCGGAATCGAATAATTTTTATATTTTCAGAACCCTCGTACTCTCACGAGTCTAACCATATAAAAATCTCTCAAATCGAAGGTCAAACGCCCACTCAAAACTCAATAGTTTAGCCAATGAAGTTTTCACCCAATTTTCATTGAAAAATTCAAAATTAAGGAGAAAATTGTGATTAGATTAGTGGGTTTTAATCTTAAGGGAGTAAAGAATCGTTACCCAGTAGTTTCCTTTGAAAAACCTTCAAATTGATATATCTGTATTTCATGATCGTAGTTAATTTGTAGAGCAAGTTGAAGACTTATAATATTAGTTATAGTATGAATGTAGATATTATTGAGACCTTATGGTAGTTGCTGTGTTCCATGTGTTGCTGTGTATAGCAGCTAAAGTGTAGCTATTTATTAGATTATTTGAATTCTGGCTTTTTAGTTTAAAGTGTATTTGCTTTGTTGATAATTGTAGTTACATTGTAGCTTATAGTAGATTTTATTTTATTTTGCAGCACATTGATGTTATTATGTATTACCTGATAAAACGAGGCAAGTATGGCCCTAACAACAACAACACTAGATTAACAACAACCGAATTCTTTTTCAAGTCAAAGATTGAACAAATCTATAAAAAATTTATAATTTCTCCGCCAGAAAAAAAGTATTCGGTTGTTAAACCTGATGATGATGTTGCAGAACATATTCTTGGGTATAGACTTCTAGCTAATGTTTCCTGGGATGAAGTTATTATATCATTATGCCCGTGAACATTGTAGCGAATTTCCATTGGTTGTTGGTCGTTTTCGACAAAGCGTACATGCAACTTTATGTGTACGATTTCATGGTGTCTTCACACCATCATAATGCTCTTGAATCATGTGTTGATAAGTTTTCAATCATTATCCCTCTGTATTTTTCTTGCACTGGTTTCTACCGGAAGCGTAAAGACATTGACTTCAAGACCACAAAGGCAGACATTGAAAAAGCAGTTACAGACCCTCTCAACATACAGTAGATGGTTGCAGAGATTCCACAGCAAAAGGAAGGATCACTGTAAAAAAACTATTCTCTCTTTCTAGATGTTTAATTATTTTCTTTATAACTATTTGTTAAATAATTAAATTTTTTTGTCTTATGCAGCGATTGTGGTGTATTTGTGGCTGTTTTTGCGGAGTATGTTATCCTTGGAGATTTGTCAATCCCTTCAAAAGACCTTTCGGATATCGACCAACACCGTAGATACTATGGAGCTCTCCTATGGGACTATGCTACAAAGAAGCAAGAAGATGGGTCAATCAGTGAAAGTAAGGTTACAGGCAGGCTAGCAAGGAGGAAGGGTGCTCCTACTTTGAATGAGAAGACTATAGTCCAGAGAAAGAAGAAATAGTATCATGTTTTCCTAGTTAGTTGATGCCAATTTGTAGTTGAAGGAGAATACACTACTTTATGAACAAAATTGTATATAATTTTGTAGCTGTATATTTTCATAATTTTTATGAAATACCTTCAAGTTGTAGGTAATATCTGTATATAACTATTAGTTAAAGTTAAATTACACAACAAACAGAAGAAATAAATACTTCAATCATAGAAATATATTATCCACAATTTATCTGCAAATCATCTACAAATTATTACCAAGACTACAATTTAACTACATTTAACCTATATTTTACCTACAATCTGGAACCACTTTATATTAAAGTTACTTTTTTAATATCAGTTGTATTGTGGATAATAAATATTAAAATTTAATTACACTATACCAAAGATAAATTTAGATACCTGACACAATACATAAAAGTATATTAAACACACATAAACAAATTGTAGTCTACTTCATAATGATCTTTAAAAACTTAAACGATTACACAAAAAATCTGCTAACTTTAACTCACTAACAGTTAGTTTGAATAACTATTCTAACTACATGATATTCATTTCTTTTTGGGTGCATTCTTGCAAGATCTTTTGTTATGCCCTTCACCTCCACAATTTTCACATGACATCTTGTACTTCTTTGACTTTATTTCATCATATGTTTTATATCTTTCCTTTTGAGGTCTCCCTGGCTGCTTTTTATCTCCCGTCGGTGGATTTACTACCTCATCCAAAATATGTTGTGGCACATTCTATTTGCTTTCATCAGGAAGAGAATTTACTAGTATTTCATACGTATGCAGAAGGCTCTCCCTTGTGTAATACGGAGAGCAATAGTTTTCATATGTTTCACTCATGTGCCTTAATGCTGCCAAAGCATGTGCACATGAAAGTTCTTCAAGTTGGAATTGGCCACAGGTACATTTCTTGTTTTCTAGACACACAATGTACCGCTTCACACCATCTAAAATAGTATGTATATGATCTGTTGAAGAACTCACCTACAATTGCAGAACAAACAGAAAAATATTATCTCAATCATAAAAATAGATTTTCTACAAATATTCTACACCTTATCTACAACCTACAAATATCTACAATTTATTTACAATCTGGAAACACTGCATATTAAGTAATTTATTTTTTCTGCACCAAATAAACAGATCTTACCCTAAGCTTCTGAGATAATGTTCTGTTGTTCTCTAATTCTTTGTTGAATTTGGACCCAAGAAATGTGAAAGTACCCTTCGCCTTCAATAACTTCTCATTGGTCCAACATTCTAGTAGTGTCAGTATATACTCTATCGGCAGCTCTCTTGCATCTTTTGTTACAGTGGCTAACAGGTTGGATTCATTCCAAGAAGAAAGATTGCAGACAATGTCATCCTTGCACATGAATTGGTCAAAGCCTATTCCAGAAAACATACCTCTCCTAGATGCATGATTAAGATTGATCTTCAGAAGGCTTATATTATGTTGAGTGGCCTTATTTAAAGCAAGTTAGGGAGGAGCTGGAATTCACTCAATTATTCACTTCTTGTGTTATGGAATGCATACAGACTGTGAATTACTCTATTGTAATCATTGGCGAACACTCAAGACCTTTCAATGCTGCCAAGGGACTCGGATAGGGTGATTCAATGTCTCCCTTCCTATTTGCAGTGGTAATGGAGTATCTGAGCAGAAGTTTACAGGATCTCAGGACAAACAAGGAGTTCAAATATCATTCTAGATGCTCTAAACTAGGAATAACACACATGAATTTTGCTGATGACTTATTGCTCTTTGCTAGAGGTGATGCAGTATTAGTGAAGGCAATCTATCAAAAATTTACACAGTTCACTACAGTATCTGGATTTCAAGCAAATCGGAACAAAGGTACATTATATTTGGGGGGGGGGGAGGTTCAAAAAAACAGAACAACAAAAGATTCTACTTCAATTAAGCTTCAGTGGTGGCGATCTTCCTCTCAAATATCTTGGAGTTCCCTTGTCTACAAAGAAGATGAGTATCATGCAGTGGCAGCCCCTAATAGATAAAATGACAACAAGAATTTTATCGTGGACTGCACGTAAACTCTCTTATGCTGGAAGGATTCAACTAGTTCAAAGTGTGCTCTTGGGAATACAAGCTTTCTGGGCACAATTGTTTATCATTCGTACTTTTTGATAAAGTAAGTTGCTTCATTGAAAGGCATCAAGTTGATGCAATGACTACAAAATAGATATGCTAGCTCCATTACAAGATGTTATGACGGAATCTTGGAGCTAGCCAAAATAAGAAAATATACCTCAAAGAGGCTAGTCAAGAGTAAGGGAGCTCAAGAAATCTAAAAAGACAGGAAAACTATTAACATTGGACTGTTTGGCCCAACAAAAAAGACTAAGTGGACATTTGACCTTCAGCAAGTGAATTGGAGTTGAGACTCCATTAAAACATCTGAGGTTTCTTTCAGTCTATAGGCACCAAAACATGCAAGTTGGTATCATTCTCCAGGTGTCACTGATGGCCCTATCAACTCTCCAAAGGCTCCAGCTCTCAACCGTGTCTCTAATATTCTATGGCATCACCCATTTGAGATTAAAAAGATCTAGAAACATATGCCACATATCTGCAGCGACAGCACTGTGTAATAGTAGATGATTGAGTGATTCTAAGCTTCCTTGATATAGGTAGCATCTATTAACAAACTGGAAGCTTCTCCTACAGAGGTTGTCCTGAGTCAGACAAGCATTCTTTAGTGCCAACCAGCTGAAGCACATCACTTTTGGAGGGAGCTTTGTTCGCCAAATTAGTTTCCAAGGCCAGGAATCTAAAATTCCGTTATGAGCAACTAGCACTTTATACCCTAGCTTTTCCGTTATGATTTGGTGATTCTAAAATTCCGTTTATCATTCCTACTAAGGCGATTAAAACAATTGAAAGCATATGTCGATCCTATGTTTGGTCAGGAGCTGATGTGGTCACAATAAAGGCTCTCTTAGCTTGGGATAATATCTGTCTACCTAAAGCAAGAGGGGGACTAAATCTCACCAATATGTATCTTTGAAACAAGGCAGCGATAGCCAAGACATGCTGGGACCTAACTCACAAACAAGATAAACTGTGGATCAGCTGGATTTATACATATTATATTAAAGGCCAATAATTTTCTAGTGCACCAATACTCCAACAAGCATGTTGGATGGTGAGAAAAATATTTGAAGCTAGAGGAAACATCGAGAATGTGCAGTGGAAACAAAATACAAAGAAGAGTCTGATTAGGCAGATTTACTTTAACCTGTTCGGTGCCTACCCAAGAGTTGAATGAAAGAGTCTTATGTAAAACAATGTATTGCGCTCAAAAGCAAAGTTTATAATGTGGTTGATGATACACGACAGAGTTTTAACTACTGATAGACTGAGTAGGGATGAATGTCAACGCACATTGTACATTGTGCCAGATATAAGAGGATACACGAGACCATTTACTTGTGCAATGTGAATATACAAGGAGAATCTGGCACAAATTATGGCAATGGATAGGGATACATGAGGTGGGCACCATGAGCTGGGATGACTTTAGCCGATAGACCATCAAATGTGCTAAAGGGAAATCTCAACATACTCAAATCCTTAAATTGGTGTATGTAGAGATGAGTTACCATATATGGATTGAGAAGAATATTAAGATATTTTAATACAAAAACAAGTGCTGGGAGGACATTGCCAAAGAGATAGCCTATGTCTGTTGTGCACGAGCCTCTTTTGGGATTGTCCATAAACTTAGAAATTGTCCATTTTGAATCATCCTTGTAGTTGAGTAGATAGTATGCTGTGTAGAAAAGTTCTTTTGTTTCCAGTTTTAGATAGCTAGATTTGTTGTCTTAGCTATGGCTTTGTAAATACTTTATATTGGAGATTAATACAATTAAATTAATTACCAAAAAAACAAGCAAATTTAACTAGGTATTATGTTTTCTGAGTTCTATTGTGTTTTTCCTTTTCACAGGACTTCTACATATTTAGGCCATAGTTTTGCTTTTTCTTGATTATTCTCTTTATTATATTTGAAAGGAAGCCTTGCAGTAAGGTAAAGTTATCTTCGTGACTTATAAGTTAGGGGTTCGAGTCGAAGCAGTAAATGTTACTATAATGTATTTATAAAATAATTCTGGAGAAAATAAAATAATATAAACAGAAATATACAAATAAATAAAAAGTTAATCCAAGCCCACTAAATTCATAGTGTTTCCTTAAGAAATTTAATTTTCTCCTAGTACACAAGGTTATGGATTATTTTCTCACAGGATAGAACGAATTACACACTGGTGTAGTGGTACTTCAAACCCTAGTGTTTCAGCGAACACAAAGTTCGGTAGCAAATCATATTTATTGTTGCTTTCTTTGAAGTTAAAACAATACAGAAGAAGGAGGAGAAACTCAGAAAATCGTATAGAAATTATGAGAGAATGGACTTGTATTTATCGCCAATGTTGGGCTGAAATCAGAAGAGGTCCAACTCTTCCGAATGGTTGTTTATGCAAAACGGCCACAACATAAATGCCATAACATAAATTGCTATTTACTCAACAATAAAGAGAGAAAATTGAAGAAGGAGGTTTAATTTTCAGTTACACAACTAAAAACTGAAAACGATTGGATTTTAATATTAATATTAATATTCTGTTATTAAAATAAATATTTAATAACAATTATGTTAATATTTACTATTAACAAATAAATTTGGTCCGAAAAATTAATCAATCGATCGATCATTTGACCAAATCTGAATCCGAATCCGAATCTGAAACTGAAACCGAAGCTGAAGTCGAGCCGAGCCGAGCCGAGCGAGCAACGATAATGGCGTCAGGCTTGCCTTCTTCCCAACTATTTAAGAGCTAGAAGAAGAGCAATTGCTTATATACTCATCAAAAACCTCTTCTTCTTCCAATATGGGACAATTCAGAGAGAAACTTAGAAACTCGTATAGAAATTCTGAGAGTGGACTTGTATTTATAGCCAATATTGAGCTGAAATCTGAAGAGGTGCAACTCTTCAGAATGGCATGGCTATTTACTCAATGATAAAGAGGGAAGTTTAATTTTCAGTTACACAACTGATAATTAAAAACAGTTGAATTTTAATATTAATATTCTTTTATTAAAATAAATATTTAACAAAAATTCTGTTAATATTTATTATTAACAATTAAATTTGATCCAAAAAATTAATCAATCAATTGATCGAAGCCGAAGCCGAACAGGTGACGACGATGACGACGTGAGGCTTGCCTTCTTCTCAACTCTTTAGAGCTAGAAGAAGAGCAATTGCTTATATATTCATCAAAAACCTCTTCCTCTTCCAATATGGGACAATGTCCTTTTGTCGGAGGGAGGGGGACTTAAAAATTCTATTTCCCTCCATTTCTCATTCACCCTCTTTAAAGTCATATTAAATGCTTAAAACCCAACAATAACTAATTGCATTAGGGTAAACTGTGTACATTATACCCCTTTGGTGTGGCCCTCCCCGAATCGTGTGTGAGCGCGTGATACCTTGTCCACCGGGCTGTCTTGCCCTCTTCATTATGTTTACTGCATTGTTAAATTAATGTAATTATCAAAACATATAAACGATTACCTAAGTCCTAAACACGTAAAAGATGGTAAACATATCAATGATACACCATTAGCATCATAAATTATACTTCATAGAATTTCCTAGCTAGTAAAAAGATGTTTGAATCTCTTGAAAAGCACAAACTCATATCCAGGGGCTAGAGCTTCAGTCTAGTGGTAAGAGTATAGTATATGATACGTGGATTAAGCGCATGTAACAGATTGGTATTCTATTATAGACAAAAATTTAATATTTAAGTGGAGAAGCGTTAAAGCGCGATCACGTTATCTATTGAGATTCCCCCGAGGATTTCTCGATAAAAATTTAGTTCTAAGGTGTCTTTATTTTTTTATGTCTCATCCGGTGTCCTATACTCATTTTAATACTTTAATAAATCCTTCGTTTGAATGAACTAAGGATTCACATCCCATTACAAATTATATCATGATTTCTGGTATTAGATATTCGAAAATTTCAAATATTACAATCTTACCCAATATAAAATTATCTTTTGGAAGGAACAATGTTTTCAAAGGATTTTGAAGTCGATCAACATTTTGGAATATTTTCATGAATAACATTTAGCGTTTTGACATTCATACCAACTTAATTGTGAGCATACTCGACTGATTTAATTGTTTAAACAACTAATCGTAAGATGATTAGATATTGTTTCGGAACCTAAAATTATGTATGTAAATAGGAGTGTCATACCAAATATTCAACTTGACAGTTTTCTTGCTTTTTATGTTTCAACAACATATGGTTTACATGTGAATATGAGCAACGTTGGCTATCGTTGTAAGTACTTCAGGTGTAGATGTTTTTGCCTTTTTTAAAAAAATTGTAGCCTTCTTCCTTTTACATCCGCATACATATAAAGAAGTTGTTGCCGAATAAAAGTAGTGTTTTATAAAAGATGTACGGATATTCGATCAGCATAAGTCTTCCTTAGGTTGGCTAGTATTCATTGTCAATTTCATGGTGTAAAGCTGCAACAACAACACTAGGTTAACAACAACCGATTGCTTTTTCAAGTCAAAGATTGAACAAATCTATGAAAAGTTTATAATTTCTCCGCCAGAAAAAAAGTATTCGCTTGTTAAACCTGATGATGATGTTGCAGAATATATTCTTGGGTATAGACTTCTAGCTAATGTTTCCTGGGATGAAGTTACTATGTCATCATGCTCGTGAACATTATAGAGAATTTCCATTGGTTGTTGGTCGTTTTCGACAAAGCGTACATGCAACTTTATGTGTACGATTCCATGGTGTCTTCACACCATCATAATGCTCTTGAATCATGTGTTGATAAGTTTTCAATCATTATCCCTCTGTATTTTTCTTGCACTGGTTTCTACGGGAAGCGTAAAGATATTGATTTCAAGACCACAAAGGCAGACATTGAAAAAGCAGTTATAGACCCTCTCAACATACAGTAGATGGTTGCGGAGATTCCACAGCAAAAGGAAGGATCACTGTAAAAAAACTATTCTCACTTTCTAGATGTTTAATTATTTTCTTTATAACTATTTGTTAAATAATTAAACTTTTTTGTCTTATGCAGCGACTGTGGTGTATTTGTGGCTGTTTTTGCGGAGTATGTTATCCTTGGAGATTTGTCAATCCCTTCAGAAGATCATTCGGATATCGACCAACACCGTAGACACTATGGAGCTCTCCTATGGGACTATGCTACAAAGAAGCAAGAAGATGGGTCAATCAGTGAAAGTGAGATTACAGGCAGGCTAGCAAGGAGGAAGGGTGCTCCTACTTTGAATGAGAAGACTATAGTCTAGAGAAAGAAGAAATAGTATCATGTTTTCCTAGTTAGTTGATGCCAATTTGTAGTTGAAGGAGAATACACTACTTTATGAACAAAATTGTATATAATTTTGTAGCTGTATATTTTCATAATTTTTATGAAATACCTTCAAGTTGTAGGTAATATCTGTATATAACTATTAGTTAAAGTTAAATTATACAACAAACAGAAGAAATAAATACTCCAATCATAAAAATATATTATCCACAATTTATCTGCAACTCATCTACAAATTATTACCAAGACTACAATTTAACTACATTTAACCTATATTTTACCTACAATCTGGAACCACTT